>JABXWE010001473.1:0-74523 GCA_014611495.1 Limonius californicus | reverse complement strand
TGATTACTCTGTGTAGGCTAATATGTTAATACCAAGTGGCTCACATTACCTGTTATTTTCACAGAATTTCTTCAAAGATCCATGGAATACTTTCGACTTTGTCACCGTCATTGGAAGTATAGTGGACGCTATGGTTGTAGAATTTGGTGTAAGTATTATTAATGCTTTCCCACGTGTACAATATGCCTTGTAAATTATGTAAAATAGTACTGATCTAACTTGCTGACACACACTACTATGTTTTGAAATGTTTTCCAACTGAACTCATACCCAGTCTGCCCCGAACTGCTTTTACCATGTTTTTTACATGAACACTAAAACATTATTAATTTTCTTCCGCCATAAGGAAAGAGCCGAAAGAATAGCGAAGGAAAGGGTACGTAACTGTGCTTGTTATTGTAATTAATTTACCAAAGTTACAGATTTTTATGTTACCTTAAAAAAATCTGTTACTTTCGTATATTCTATTATCAGCTTTTGTCTTTATCTACTTCATTACATGTATAGAGTAATTTGTATATTTATATAATAGATAGTAGCAACTGACTACGTGTAGGTTGTTTTTTGCTAGTGGGGAATAGTACTATGAAAGAGTTTCTATTATGGTAGCCCTGTAGGACTTCTTTAATCTACAAAAGGTTAGTTAGTATTTATAGCATGTTAGTATGTATATTAAAAATTAGTGTAATGTAATAAAGTAATAGTTGTTTCCAAATGTGTAGCAACCTGGAGAAGAGTTGGATGTGCTCTCTAAATTTTCTCTTTGGTTATCGGTTAGTTGTATATTAATGTTGCAACGTATTAGTAGGCTCAACTGCTTTCTGTCCTTTTTTAATTTCAAAGCAACATACTATGTAGTTTTGGGATGTACTATGGCATGGTATTTCTATGTGAAACACACCTAAAAAAATAATGCATGTTGCGAGATCAAATGTTGTTTGTTTTCCTTCTTACGATTTGTGCACTTATCATTTATCGATCGAGTTATAAATTATACACAGTGGTAAGTAGACCTGTAATATGTACCTCGAACACATACCTTTAAAACACCTTGACCATAACACAAACATACTTAACCGAAACACTTGCAGGATGCATTATTATAATTGTTTAAACAATAAAATAGAAATTAGACACTAAGCTCTAAGCTTAAAAGTCATAGTTGGTAGCCAAATGCTAATTATTAATTTAAGGCAGTCTTTAGTTAGTAATATCTAGCAGCATTTTAGCATAGAAAATTAAAGGCTTTGGTAAATTTGAATACAGGCCGCATGTAATCACTTCATGTAAATTTGCAGGAGAACTTCATTAATGTTGGCTTTTTGAGGCTGTTTCGAGCAGCTCGATTGATCAATTGCTACGTCAGGGGTACACCATCCGCATCTTACTTTGGACATTTGTGCAAAGTTTCAAAGCCTTGCCTTACGTTTGCCTTCTCATAGCTATGCTGTTTTTCATATACGCCATTATTGGAATGCAGGTATGGCAAAACAACTCCAGGACTGAACTTTAATAAAAGCTACATGGTAACATTTTCTTTCAGGTATTTGGGAACATAGAGAACAACCCCAATGAATCCATTAATCGTCACAACAACTTTCGAAATTTCATTCAGGGTCTGATGCTGCTATTTCGGTATGTTACAAAATTATATAAAGAATTACAATTATTCATCGTGTCTAATTTGTAGGTGTGCAACGGGAGAAGGCTGGCCCAACATTATGTTATCTTGCATCAAGGATCGATCTTGTGATGAAGAAGCCAAAAAACCAACCAACAGTTGTGGATCCAACTTGGCCTATGCCTATTTCGTTTCGTTTATTTTTTTCTGTTCATTTCTTGTAAGTACCGTAATATATTACATAATCTAAAAACATTGAGATACAGGGTAGCTGTGAAACATAAAAGTTTCATATTCATTTCATTCACACATAATTATATATTTTTTTAACAGTTTACCAACTGTCTTTATTAAAAATATGTTGTATTCTTGCAGAAATATCACTGTTTTAAATAATTACAAACGATTGAGATATCTACATTTTGATTTTCTACTATTAGCAGATGACAGACTGTAATGTGCAAATCAAGCCAGAAGCAACTTGTGTTTTTCACAGCGATTCTTTATTGCAAATTATTTTAATTAGGTTGTAGTATAATCATCTTAGTTTTTTGCACCATAAATCATATCTTAAGTAACATATAAAAATGTAAATCACTAACTTTGAAAAAGTAACAAATATTTAGAAAAATTAATGGAAGATCAAAAATATGCAAGGTGTGACAATTTAATTCCCGTATTGTCGCCCGTGACGAAATTGTATCAAAATGACGTGAGTATTCGTGTTTAAATGTATTTGAACTAATACGTTCGTAAATGTCAAGCTGATAGATCCAGTTAGTTAGCTATTGGGAAGGTAACAAATATCTGCGTAAAAGTGGGCGATCGAATGTTACGGGCCAAACGAGCTTTTTCGTCGACCCGCAACAGGAAAGATAGAAAAAGACCTACAGCTTAGCTCGGAGCAGTAGGAGTGGTTCACGGAAACCGCTTACGGGAGGGAAATCTTCCTAGTTGTGTACAGAGTAGGTCAAAATTAACGAGCGCCACCTTCCAAATCACAGCAGATTACCAGTTCTCGTGGAAGGCCGAGAAGCCAGCAGCTTACGGGAATCGGACTCACCTTGAGTATGCCTCCTCCTACATGTAAAGCTTGCAAAGTTCATGCACACAAAGAGAAAAATACACAAAAATAAAAGATGTGGTAAATTTCAAGACAAATATAATTCAACTATTCGAAATAAGTGACACAATACAAAAACAACGACTACATCGACAATGATAATATTTATAGTTTAATACAAGATTCTGTTAGAACGTTCGAACTGAAAAAGGCTCGCCGTCAGTGGCTTGCGATATTTAATTTCTTAGAATAGATCTACGTAGCCAGTGGCGTCGGAGTTTACAATTTAATACAATTTGTGATTACCCGTTACTTAACCAAAAGAAGAAAGAACATCTGGCGACTGAAGGTCGCTTTACAGTATTTAAAAAAAAAAGTTCAGCACTTGAAATTTGAAGATTAACTCGGAAGAGGTTTTCACCACACAATTAGAATTTCTCCTACCTTAGTGTTGTTCGGTAGCGAGCAGAGCGAGGCACAACCGGGGTGTTCCTAAGATCTTCGGGAAGCGGAAAAATTCCCGGGTACGCCCCTGATTGGATCGCTTCTAACAGGGCTTTTTCGACCTTGAGAGAGAAGAGGTGGAAATTTCAGATGTCAGTTTCTCCGCCGCTGGACGGGAGAATCACTTAAAACAGCTCGAAGAACAGAACTTCCACGGGTTCGGTCGCTCTTATCCGATACAAATCGAGAAAACAAATTCACTGAATTGTTTTTCACAACGGAAATTGCAAACCGTAGAAATGAAGAACCTCAGATCAATACTAGGAATTTCCTTAAGAGACAGACAAACAAATACATCAATAAGAGAAACATGTAAAATACAAGACGTCGCCAAATGACAGAAGACAGAATAGCAAAAATATGCAGAACCGAACGCCCTGGCGGAAAAATACCGGTGGGAAGACCACCTAGAAGATGGACAGAAAGCTGTCAATCATCATCCGTTGAATAACAGGAGAAATCCTAATATAAGAAGAAGAAGTTTTTGCACAAAGCTAACACTCTGCTGATATATTTGACCCGACGTAAGTCGAAAATTCTTTTGTCTAATACAAATACGAAGCGATAACTTGATTAGCAGAAGAGTTGCAACACAACCCGATATTCAAAAGAACACGTCAGTTCACTCCCAAGGCCTAGCGTCCACTTAATTTCTTAATTTATCTACGGTCCCCGAAGCCGGAATTGGGTGACCGGGCCAAGCAAGATATGGAATTCGACTGAAGAACAAAACGCAACGCGTACGTGCATCGGCCAAAAATATCGTGCAATAATTCTAGAACAAATCCTACACGTGCGATTTCCAAGAAACATAACACACCTAAGGTCAATGCTGCTGACAAAAGGAGCAAAAGAATTCTTTTTGGCCGGCATCAACAGCCTAAATGAACATGTCAAACGTTCGATTAAATTTCGAAACTGGCCTTCCAAAAATTTAATTTTTGAAAATAACGAAAATTGTAATCAACATAAGAACAGCAATTAAAATAGAATTTTTATTTCTATGAAGCGGCAAAACTAAACGAACATAACACGAAATTTAGAGCAGCGTCGTAATATCAAAATTTGTGTGAAAATCAAAAAAAGCGCTACTGAAACATTCTTCTTCTTCTTCCCAAACCCTCACATTCAATCTTGAATACAGGCCTTCCCCAATTCCTTCCATCGCTCTCGATTTTGTGCGATATTAATCCATGTTAACTCTCCTTTTCTTTTAAAATCATCGTACCAGCGCATTCGTGGTCATCCTCTGCCTCTCTTGTGCTCGTATGGTCTCCAGTTTAGTATTTTACGGCTCGTTCTGGCTGTGCCCAGCGTATCTCCATTTGAGTGATGCTATTCTTTGTTCTACATTTGTCACTTTGGTAATGGCTCTTATTCTGTCATTTCTTACTCCATCTCTACTTGTTATCCCCATCATCGATCTCTCCATCCCCCTTTGAGCTACTTTCAGTATTTCTATATTGCCTGATGTAGTTCTCCAATTCTCTGCCCCATATGTGATGACTGGCAGCACGCACTGGTCGAACACTTCTATTCTTTGTACCAAATATGTATATTGTTCCACTTTTTCTATTTCTGTTTTGATTTCTCCCACTCCCACTGTCATTTGCGTTGCTGTGCCTGTGTGCATAATTTTGGTTTTTGTTAGGTTCATATTTAGTCCTACTTTAATGGGTTCCCTGTGTAAGTCATTAAACATCTGTTGTAAGTCATTTGTCAATCGTTCACCAATTACATTTATTCTTTATTCCTTTATCATTTTATTATTCCATTATCTTCTCAATTTAGTCTTTTATATATGTCCCCTCAAGTGCCAACGTAAAAACCTTCGGCCTTGCCTAACTCTTCTTTTAAGTGGAACAGGTTTTGTTTTCTCATGCAGGATGTATGTAGCTGTGGCTTCTTTGTCCAATTGCATCATTAAGTTTATATATCTTTGGTCTATTCTGCTATTTGCCAACGCTTTGTAGACAGCCCATTATTCTATGCTGTCGAAGGCTTTTTCATAGTCTATGAATGCCAAGTATAAGGGAAATCCGTATTCGTTGGATTTTTCAATTACTATTTTCATTGTAAGCAGGTGATCACTAGTACCACAATTTTGTCTAAATTCTGCTTGCTCATGAGGTTGGTAATCATCTAACTTTTTTATTAGTCTGTTCGTTAGAATATTTGTCAATAGCTTATATAAGTGTGATTACTATCACTATTAGCTTACCAGCTACCTTTCTAAATAGGAATGTAGGAATGTAACATTGGCATTTTTCCATTCCTTTGGTATCTAATTGTGTTTAAGACAGTTGTTGAGCAAATCTGTGGTTCTTATGATTAAGTTTTCTCCTCCTTCTCTAATCATATCTATCGATATGTCATCATCTCCTTTGTTAGATTTCATGTCTTTTATGCCTTCTTTACTTAATCTATGTTTATGTTTATGTTTCCTTTCATATGGTGTTTTGGATTCATAAAGTTCTGTGTACAGTTCTTTCGCTACTTTTAGTATTTCGTCTCTATAACAATTCCTTTCTTACTGCATAGTGCATAAGTCTGCTTCTTTACCATTTTTTGATTCAAACATTTCTTTTCTTCTTATTATTCTCTATAACTTCATTTACTAATTTTTATTTTGTTTCCGTTTTATATTTCCACATACTTTTCCTAATTTACTTGTTTATACGTGAATACTCTTCTGTTTGTTCTTTTGTCTGCTTTCACCATTTGTCTTCTCATTTTCATCAATTCCTTAATTTCTTCATTAATTCATTTCTTTCTTTCTGTAGTTGGTATCGTCTTTTTAAATTCTTCTATCGATTTACGTAATACATTTGTTATGTTCTTGTTTAATTCCTCTTTAAGTTCGTTAATGCCATTGTCCACGTTTGATAGATTTTTATTTATTATTTATTCATACACTTCTTCTCTCTCTCTTATTTTTCCAACGTAATTTTCTTCTTGTAGTTTTTAAACATTCGTTGTCGCTCTAATGCTTTGTTAATGGCGATTTTTGCTCTTACAATAGTGTATTGAATTACTTGTTTTCTGTCTGTGAGAATGTAATCTATTTCATTTCTAGTATTTCCATCCATATTTTAATTTTTGCTGATAATTTCAAAATTATGTATGCTATTCTATCAGACACAGGTTTAAAACTTTGAACGTATTTCCTGAATCGAGGTTAGTCCAGTTTTCTCCTGTTCTCCTAATTTCACACAGTGCTACGATGTCCCATTTTATTTTCTTCAATTCTTCTTCCAATCTTCTAATTTTATCATCTCTCAATGTGCGGGCAGTGGGCATTATATGTTGCTATCCATATTTTAGTTTTTTGTGCTGGTATACTTTTATGTTTTTATTTCGAACTTTTGCCCCCCCCCCCCCCAGAATCCTGGGACAGCCTGATACCTTATCAGGGTGAGATTCTGAGTTTCTTACTCTACTCACCTGAGGTAAATATTTCAATAAATTCGACATCATTAGTATTAGGGAGATTTGGCATATACAGTGTAAGTCGCCAGCTTGCCAGGCCAGGCAGCTTATCTTCAGCCGCCCACTCTGGGTCAGACGCTGGTTTGAGCCGCTCCTCTGGCGACAGACGCTCTTTGTTATGCTAGTTTTGGTCCACCCCGAGTATTTGATTTCCTCGGTACCCACCATATCTGGCGAGGATCCCCCTTTCCGCTACCTGGGGAAGCGCCCGATGGAGAACTAACAACCCCTCACGGGACTGAACCGACACTGAGACATTAGAACTGTCGAAAGTGACATATAGTGAAGACACTATAAAAAAGTTAAGTGTATTTGGGTAGCATAAGGGATTAAAAGCTGCGCGAGAAAATGTGACGGATGACCACCACCACGTTGTATTTCTTCGATCACAATGGAATAGTCCACTTTATTCAACAGGGACAAAATGACCCGAATTGTAGCCCGATAATGCGCCAGGTCACACTGCGCTCACTGTGAGACTGTCTGACCAAAAAGCGATTACCCAATTAGATCACTCTGCCTATGCACCTGACCTAGCTTCCTGTGATTTCTGGCTATTTCCAAATTTAAAACCTGCCCCAAAGGGACAAAAATTTTCCAGTATAACTGATATCTAACAGAATGTGAGACAGGTACTCAACAGTATTATGGAAAATGAGTTGTAGACTCGCTTCCAGAATTAGTAACCCGTCTAAGTCGGTGTGTAGATGCGCAATGGGAGTACTTTGAAGGCGATAGTAGGCACTGGTGTACAGTTTCACACGTATGTATGTTTTTAAGGGTGCATTGTGGGAATTAGATTGTCACACCTTGAATATCTACATGCAATAACTTATTACAACTGCTGTACAATTATACAATACCCAATTGCTTTATTAGAATCTTACTCTATTTTTCATCCAATCTGTGTGGGTCAGAAATATTGACTTTAACCTGAAACTAGTACCTACTAGAGATGGGTCAAACGGTTATTTTTCTATCGCGAGATGTAACACCTTAGAAACTATCGGAAACTGTTGCAGCATATTCGTTTCTGTTAGTGAAGGCTTTTGTCGCGTATCACCCATAAACGGCAGTATTTTTTTAAAATCATCGTTCTGCAATTTCATACACAGATTTGGATAAGTTTTCTGACCAGTCCCTTATCTTTTTGCAGAGTATAAATCGTCACGCATTTTAATCCCTCGCTCTTGTTTAGCAGTTGCGTAATTTTAACACATAATTTACCTTGTATTTATTGGTTTTAAATAATGCCTATTTTATGAATACAAATTGTTGTTCTCCACTCCATACCCTGCCTTGAATCCAGCTACTCCAGGAGCAATAAAATGCCCTTGATCGTTAAGTATCTACAATATTTCCCTTTATTTTGTAAGACCTGAAATCTGTCCATACAACCAGATTGGTTTAGGAACCAGACAGTTGACCCATGGTTAAAATGTGGCAATATAATTTCCCTATACAAAAACATTCATTTCTATAACTGTCAAGCACAAACTCTTGCCTTTTAGATGCCTTTATCTCTATCCGTTGCCAGATAAGTATTTTCCATTGGTTCGTATTCATCTATAGATATGAAGTGCTGTTTTCCTCTATGTTTCTTTCCTATTCTAGGCCTCTATTGTAGCATCTTCTTAGCCCAAACTATCCTGTAGTACTTTTCCATTTATATGCATTACTTTTCGAACGCCTTAAACATGTAACTCGTTACTTATTATCAATAAAATATATACAAAACCATTTTGTCAGGGTTCCACCCGTTTCATATGTTTAAGTATTTCATTATTAATCTTTCCTTATCAACTGTTTCAAATGCCTTTTTAAAAGTCAAGAACCCATTAATTTACATTCAATTAATATTTTAGTTAGCTCTATTTATTTATAAAAAACTGAAGACCGCTCCCACAACTGTATCTTCGGCTGAATACAGATTGATAACTCGACAGTATTCATTGTTCCTTTATGGAGTCACCATATTGCATATATGCAATCTTTTCTAACAATTATTCCATTGTTACAAATACATTGATTGGCATAAACATTATTTACTTTTTTCTAGGACACATCGTGGATAGTTTGAGTAACTAAGATACATTTCATGTCTAGGGATGTATTAATTACATTTAGTAATAAACTCTCCATTTCTTTAAAATTGTATTTATACACCTACCTATTTCATCAGGAGTAATTTTATTACTAAAACCAAGTCTCTTTTTCCTGAACACCTAAAGTCTATAAGAAGTAGTTTGCATACAGGGTAACTAATCTTGTTTTTCATATTTGGTATTGATTCCATGATTTGATTGGTACTATCCATAAAGTAATCGCCGGCGTTTACTAACAATTCTATGGGCATTTTGACATCTCATTCTCAAATGTAATTTCTTTGTATATCTTCTCTTTAGACTTGATTTTTAATAACCCAAGAGTTTTACAGATCAGCTTTGAACCATACTTACAATCTCTAAATTTATTCATAAAATGTGCATTTGCCTTTGGGCACTGCCGTAACTGCTCTGTTCCTACAATTGTTTTCATCTACCTAGAATTTCTGACAACTAAGTAGGGGTAAATTAGATACTTTATTACTATGGCAATTTTCAATGGCGTACCTCACGGAAATCTTATTTAGTGTCCTATCATCTGTCAAGCAAAATGTTAAGTGAGCCACTATAATATTTATGTACATGGTTGTACATAATCTGTTGCTTGACAGATGACGGGACACTAAGTTAAGTTTGCGTGATGTACGCCACTGAAAACTGTCATAATAAGATGTCCAAATTACCCCTATTTAGTTGTCAGAAATTCTCGGTGTGTGCAGACAACTGTTTTTTGTGTATAAGCTCTTGACCGTTTGTAATTTTAATTGTACTATGATTAGCAATATGTGGCGAATAAAAGAGTTACTGTGCCCATCATAGCTGTCTGAACCTTAACTTTCTATTATTTCACATAATTTTGATCTATCTTAACCAACTTTAATACTTCGTCTCAGAGGTTTACCTAGCTAGCGGATTAACGGAGCAGGACATTTGGGTGCCACCGTTTGGGCGCCGCCGTTTGGACGCCGGACGTTTGGGCGCAAGTCTAACCCATCCGAATAGTATTCGAATTAAATTAGGAATACTAATCGTGAATATTATAGAAACATAATAAAACGATTAATATTTACCCCCATAAACTCGCATCCCTAGTATCTATAAAAAATACCCTGTGGTAATGCAAAAATTTATATACACAGTGTGTCACCGAGTACCAGTCATAGGATAATTAACATTGGAAAATTACGTTACGATCAACTATAGCTGTGTCTGTATAGAGTAACGTGATTGGTCAGACATGAAACAGTAGCTTTGATATTTTGTTTATCGAGTTTTTTTTGCTTTCTGATTGCTGTTATTATTTTAAATAAATTACTTTGACAGTTAGTTTTTATTGTCAATTCTTTGTTCTGTCCAAACGGCGCCGCCCAATTGGCCGCAGCCAATCGGCGGCGCCCAAATGTCGCGTACCACGGATTAACGCAAAACTGCACCAACTTAAACATTGACCTGTTCGTTCGCTGAAAGATTGTTCTTAAAATGCATGCTGCCAAGTGCCGTAATTATTTTTATTCATTTTCAACATTTTGCCTTATAAATAATTCCACAATCATCGAATTATCAAATATAACTTTATCTGACAAAGTTGTATTGTCAAAATGAAATGAAATATATTATCTTACTAATATTATGATTTAACTTGAAATACTTCTGCTTAAGCTTAAAATTCTTTATTCGGTTTGAATGAGCTATCCACCAACGATTGCACCATTCCCTACGTTATCCATGATATACATCGCATTACCAATACAATAATGGAGTTCTAATGATAATTTGTAAGAGTATAAATACTCCACCGTGTTAATAATCATTACTAGTTGACTTTTAGCGATAAGTTTGTGCCGTATAATACAACTAAATACAAATTTATTTTTGGTTGCCATTATGCCGAAATGTAAATTAATTATTTCAATCTTGTTTTGAACTTAAAACAGTATTATAGTCGTGAAAAAAAATGATGGTACGCTTATACGGTTATGAAAATTCAAGAACGTGTTTCTTCAGCATTAAAAATACATGTACCAACAATGTACAATATATACAAAAATAAATATTTTTGCTAAAATGCATTTTCAAGTATGTTTCAAATAAACCGCAGCCAAAACATATGCCCCTGGAATTTACAAATGTTACCCTAATCGCTTCTATGCATTACTTATATATCAAGTAAATGTGATCACTCAATAGTTTACGTTCTACGTTGAGATCCACTATAACTAATAGGTCTAAGTGATATAGAACCAATACTTGAATGTCGAAGTAATTTACCTGCGCTAATGCGTTAGCGAGGAAAACCTCTGAGACTGAATATAATTAATTTCGGTTCCATAAACTAGATTTAGTTTGTTTCTACTTTTTAATGATTACGATGAACACAAACTGTACCTGATTTATAGTTGAAGCAAAATCCATTATTAATTTATTTATTTTACCGAGTAAAGCAGATAATGTATACTCATTGTATCATTTATTAGCGTTTATTCGTGTGAGTTTGTCTCTTTAATAAGTAAATGTTTAAATTATTAATTGCAGTAACACAGTTAAACCCTGATTTTGTGTTGCACTGTCTCTGCTTTCTTTGAAATCTAAATGATCATTTTTTTCAATTAAACCTCTTAATCATTCATGTGAAGTATTTCATTCTTTAATTGCTTTCATGAAACATTAATTTTTCATAATTTGAAGCAACCTAAAATTCTTCTAAAGTTTTCAAAACTTTTTCATATGAAAATTATTAATAGTAAATGAAAATTACTGGCACTTTATTGATATTTACTGTTTTCACAGATGCTTAACTTATTCGTTGCTGTTATAATGGATAACTTTGATTATCTAACCAGAGATCCTTCCATTTTGGGAGCTCATCATTTAGATGAGTTTGTACGCATTTGGGCAGAGTACGACCCTAATGCAACGTAAGTTCTAATTACCTTCCTCGTTATTAGTATCTTCATGGCTTTACAACTTTTATTAGTATTTATTCCTGTATCTAATTAATGTTCTGTTATGATATTTTATGTGTAGGGGGAAAATTCTATACCAGGAAATGTATGATATGTTAAAAAATATGGATCCACCTCTGGGATTTGGTAATAAGTGCCCTAACAGACTGGCTTACAAAAAGCTTATTCGCATGAACATGCCAGTAGATTCAGATGGTAAGGTTGCCTTTACTACAACACTTTTCGCGCTAATTAGAGAAAACCTTAACATCAAAATGAGGCCAGGTAAATTGTATTTCTTATGCATACTAGTATTTAATGTTGACATATGGTGTAGCTGAAGAGATGGATCAGGCCGATGACGAGCTAAGAGAGACAATTAGAAGCATTTGGCCACTGCAAGCCAAAAACATGATTAATCTGTTAGTGCCTCCAAGTGAACAGCTCAATACCGGAAAATTAACTGTGGGCAAGATTTATGCTGGACTACTTATTCTTGAAAGTTGGCGTTCTACAAGATTTGGTCAAGTGGAACCTACTGGTCTTCCGGTACGTGCTAAAAATCAGTACTTGCTTAAAATCAGTTTGAACAGAAGGTTTTTGTTTTCTTTTTCAAACAAACGAAATTGACATTATTAGTTCAGATGGGGTACCTTTAAAGATTTCTTTTAAAAAAGTAAAAAGAACTAAGAACATCTATCATTTTATTTAGTGTTTAGTGTTTACTTGTTACCTTGGCGAAAATTTGTCAATTTGTTGTTGTAGTTGTTCAAGTACGTATGTGCTTAGAAACCCGAGTTGTATTTCTATCCTGGTGTTTCCTTTCGTTGTTAGGACAAGTATAGTTGATTCCTTTGCCTGAAATCGTTATCCTTTACCTTCATAACAACATTAGCATAGAACAAGAGAATACCTGTATAGAATACTAGGGTAGTGCCCTATAACGTTTTTGTGTTTATTGCAGGATTACGGAAATAGTCCCTCAGCGAATCACGTGGTAGTACATTGTTTTTTGCTCTAAATTTTACTTAACTAGCATTGAGATACAGTTGCTCGACGCATCTTACTGATGCAGCGATCACAACTTCTCATTCATAGTATAGTCCTGTAGCAGAAAGTTTCTGTCTTCTTCATAGTTTCTCTCTATTGCCTGTTTACCTGCACTTTTACTTACTAGTACCTACCTGTTGACGTGTGTTTCTGATATTCGCAGTAACTGCCTTTTTCATATTCTACACATTTCTACATTTCTAGTAAACTTTGTGCATGAGTATATTTCATATCGTATTGTCTTCATTTTAGATTATACATTGAGGCGAAGGACACATAACAAAACGAGCGAAGTCATAATTAAAAAACTTTGTTATGTGGTCTGTTTCTGCTTTCTTTGTGTAGTAGCAGTGAGTTTAACATTGTACATGTTATTTGCAACACGCACTTAACTATTGATTCACTCTACACTGTGATTCGTTTTTTCTGTGCAAACATAAGAGCACCGTTTTAATACTATAATAAAAGTAATTTAGTTGCATTGGAGATGAAAGGTAAAATGGTAATTCAAGTTTAATACTGTTTAAATTTGTATTAATACTAACAGTGACCAAACGGTTCAACCAGTTATAGAAGGTAAATTATTGTAATTTCAAAATTCCCATCATCTGTATGATATTTTTAAGCTCGCTGCTATGTCGAACACAATTTGGTAATTAAAACCTTTTTGCATTCGGATTTGCTGCATGATCTATTTGCATTTGGATTGCATTTTGTTCTTACTATTTTCTTGAATATTAAAGTTTTTCGAGTATAGATCGAAACACGTTATTAACACGAAGTCCCCATTAGCTGGTAGTAATTTTTTCATCTAACCTCTTTCGATGAGTTTTTAAAAACTTGTATTGGGACACTTTATAAGTGCCATTTTTAACATAAACATCAAACTGAGCGATATATATAGGTATGTAATATGTAAATGGAAACACAATCCTAGTATGGCGAAGATTAAGTTAAAGTTATGTTGAATAACAGAAAGCGTCGTTTTTTGACTGCCTGTTGGATATGGCGGGCCATTTGGGGGAGAGCCGCACAGGCTCGCTTAGCCTGGAGGGTGCCCCACTAATGGGTGGCAACGAGACTGGGGACTCGCATCCACACCACGAAGAAGGTCCCCTTGCCGTACTTGCTCGTCGTAGCACAAAACGTAATCGATCGTTCAGGTACAGTTTAATTCCGTGTGTCTGACCACCAACACTAACAGTTTGGTTATTTTTCAGGAACAAAAAGGTGAAGGTCGAAAACTCTGTGGTAAATTGTTGTTTTCATTAACATTTAATAATTAAAATAATTAACATAGTAATAATCAGATAGTTTAGCTCTAGTACAATAAATTCAATAGGGATAGATAGAAAATACTGCAGCAACAAGTATTTTAACGGTTTAAAATAAGAAGAAACAATAACAGGCACGGTAGATTATAATAATCATACAATCACAACTGATTTCTAGCTTCAAAATTAAACAATATAAGAACCAGTATAGATGTGTACTAAAACACTCTGGGACAATCCGACTTTTTGGACATTATCTCAATATATTAAGATATGACTACCTGGAAATACTATTTATAATAAAATAATAAGAGTAATTAATAATTGGTAATAAAGATAGGTTACACCTATATTTTTTATCATTCCCTTCTTAATGCTATTTTAACCAATTCTGAGCAATTTCCTGTGTAAACACCTTCCCTTATTAAAGTAAATGATTCCTATATTACATTGTTGGCTCCGTTTTTCTCATCCTGGTAACAGTTTATTTCATTTTTAAGTAATTCTTAGGATGTTTCTCTGCAAAACGGCCTTTCCGGCAATAAAATATTAATATACCTGTATCTATCGAAATAACACAATTAACACAAGTAAATAATTCTATACTGTTTCATTTAGCCGCTCTAATGTCTGCATATTTTAGCTTACAGGCTTCGAATGTGTTTCAATAATAATCTACCAATAATATTTACAAGCTGACATGGTGAGGTATTCTTCGTGCAACAGTCGGCCATCCTGACTCTTAGGGTAGTACATAACAGAAATAATTTTAAATTAAATTGTCACTTCCAGCCAATTAAAACTGTTGTATGGATTTCACCATAATAACGTATAGACCTTAATGAATAACACTCTGATACACCCTCCTACACCATTAATTAGAATCATTAATTACTCTGCTATAAGCTATCAACACTTTCAACAATTCGTGTTCTCATTAGTCATAGTATGACATACTCTGTTATACAACACTCCGCGCTATGGTAGACGCACCATGGTATGTCTCGAATCAAACCTTACATGAGGATCTCGACATTCTAATCGTCACTGAAGAAATCGGAAGATTTGCCCAAACTTACCACGGTAGACTCCAGGGTCACAACAATGATCTCGTACACAAACTGTCCACTGCTCACCCACCTTTAAGACGACTAAATAGTACCTGGCCTCACGACCTGCAAACACCCTAATGTGAAAGGAATACTATAGGAGTACCACTAATGAGTGGTTCCTCCTAACAAGGTCTATATAAACCATCATATTTACTTAATACTCCCTGTAGAGTAGATTGTAAATTTACTATTAATAAAAAAAAACTCTCTTTACCCCCTTTTCAACTATTCTTGCTCTTGCTAATTATAGTATGGTATACTCTGTTTTACCCCCATGGTATACTCTGCCATATCCACTTGATCTCTTCATTCCCAATGTTGACCACCAACACCTTACACGACATTCCGGTAAGAGTCGCATTAGCACTGATTTCCCATTTCGACCATGTTGATAGTGACATGGACATCACTTCCATCTTGACACCCTTTAATCTTAACTGGGACGTACACGAAACTTTGAACTGGCACTATTATTTGTTCTTGAAATTCTAGTTCCATTTTATGGGTTTCTTCCTTATTCAAAGTCAATTTATTTAATCATTCATGGATGTTGCGTTTCTCAATCAGTTTTAGATAATTTTGTTTTGTGACTAGAGCTTAGAGCAATTCCACGTTTGTTAATGATTAGTTGCCCCACAATAAGTGTTATGTCTCCTAACTTCTGAGTTGTTACTACGGACTTAATGATACCATCCACCATTCATCATATTATGGGGCATATTTTAAGTAGATTTTATAATGCTTTTATATTATATTGTAGATAAATAAAAGAATTCAGAAGTAATTCCGAAATGTATAACAATCTATAAACCATTTACATACCTGATCTTGAATCCATTTATTGTTGTGGATCTTACATCTGAATCTAAATCATAATTATTTAATATAATTATACTTAGATCTCCAGTTAACAGATCTTTTCCGACACTGTTTTGTGGCAATAATATTAAAAACCAACCAAAAAGCCTTGACCAGACAAGTAGAACTTTAAGCAAACTTATGACATTTCTTTATTTTGGATAACACAGCACCAGTGAAATACTGTTTTGACATTTATTGAATCTACTTCAATGTGCTAATGTTCTACATTGAGGTCAGAGGATAGAAGGTATATAAATGTAACAAGAAAATTACATAACACAAAATGTTGAGATAATGTAGGAAAAAGTGTGATGGTCCTAGAGCAGTTATATAGTTGTAAATATTTACTAGTTGATTAATAATACTTCACTGTCAAAATAATAGCGTAAATAATATAACTGTGGCCTTAACTTTAAACGTATCCTCAAGAAAAAGATCTCTAATGAACAACTATTACATCGTTTTTGTTATAAAACTATTATTATTATTATAATCCACACTAAAATGGTTTTTTGTTGGTTTTAACTAATGGTGACTAACTGATTCACATAATTTGATATTCTTATTGCAGATTACAGAAGGTTTCCTATTTGGAAAGATAATTAAATATCTGCATGCACAATTAAACAACGATGTCTCTTTTATAGAGAATAAGAAATTGAATTTAGGGAGATTGTTAAAGTTAACACAATCTTTCTCCCAGAATGTTTTGTTATTTGCTTTTACCAACCTGATATATATATATATATATAATATGCTCGTTACAGCATATCGCCTTATTCTTGTTTATATACTCTCACAATGCACAAACCATTGAAATACTACTTGTTGCAATTCTGTTTATTTTAAATTTCATATTTACTGTACCATTAATTCCTCTTATAGGTTAACAATAGGCACTTTATAAAGTTACTCAAATTATTCATCTCTGTTTTATAGTGACAATCTTAATTCTATACAATAGACAGGATAGTTTGCTTTTAGACAACTAAAATTTAGCAGCTGAGCTAACTTGCATCAATCGTATTAGACTACGAACTGAATGCATAGATATTTTAGAAATATGTGATAGCGTAATTTAACAAAGTAGCATTGTTATTGTGGCTAATTGATCGGTAGGTATATTTTTGCATAATCTGTGTAAAGTTTTCGAGCACTGATCTGCATGTCTTCAATAGTGCATGGTTTTAAAATCTATATGTACAACACGGGACATGGTATGAATGGGGGAACTTAACATCAAGATTCCGCCTATTCTGTGGTTATTTATTGCAAAGAAACCTTATTTTTTAATGAATGCATTAGCAAATGTTTACATGGTACATATATTACATTGGACTTGTTACATGTAGGTTATGGAATTGCAAGAAGCTTTAGGTTCTCGGAGGCCTTCTTGTGAAAGTTTAGTGGACCAACAACATCTCCATCCATCCACGTATGCAAACTCGCATCGCAGATCTCCCAGCCTTAGGTGAAAGCTCAAGCGTAGATCATGTGTTCCTTAAATTAATAACATCTTTTTCAGACGTGGTAATTCACCATCATTAGCCCGTAGTCCATCCCCTCGTAGACATTATCCTCATCACCTTCATCATGACATTGGTTTTTCAGATACTGTGTCCAACGTGGTAGAAATTGTAAAGCACGAACACCAACGAGCCCAAACGAACATCAGAAGTCGATACATAAGAGGTTATTTATTAATTTGCTCATTCAGTAATTATCATAATCTACAAAAAATACAGTTAGCTATCTCTTCTCTTGCCGTTTTGTTATTCCATCACGTTTTTACATGTTACATATCTCTAACAAATTAATATTTTACAACATATACCTAAACCACGGTGAAATTGAACAAGTAAAGATATTAAGCTACCAAAAATTGTTGGGTTTATAGATGATTCAATGGCTAAAGTCATTTGTGTTTCTACGGGCACTATAGTGTACCAATTTATTTCCCATTTTGGAAAAAGTCTAAGCCTCGATGTATTAATATGTTGCCGAGGCAAATCGAACATTCTTTTTATTCAAGGTTCAGAGACCTAATACCAGATCCTTTTTGTAAGTTCCATGTCTTAAAAGCTCTCTCCTTTAGGGTCATGGTCGGCCTCTACTAGTCCAGCACGGTCTCCTTCTCCAACGGGAAGAAGGTCGCATCATACATCACGACATGGGCTATTACGATCCTCTCGTAAAAATTATGGTACCACAAGCCTATGCCAGCGTTCTCGTTCTCCTAGTCCTACTACTCATCTTACACCGCATCAGCATGGTCCAGCTGCCATAGGTGAGAGTTTGTTTCGTTTTTTATTGTGAATTTACCTTATAGCCTGTCAGAAGCAACAGCCAAATCGTTAACTAAAATATTTAGCACAAGCTTCCAAAGTAGACTCCTTTCCTTTTTCCATTCCAAGGTCGTTATGGTAATCCAAACTGATGAAGAATGATAGGTAAATATTGTTTTACGAAAACAACTAGCATTCATTCAATGGGAATTTAATGATTGATGTTCCTCAAAATGTGAATTACCCTGTTATTGTCTATAAACCCAACAATCTCTCTTAGTTTTAAGCATTACACGTTAGCTTTTTAAGCAGGCAATTGAAAACAACAAAATAAATAAGTCAAAGCGTGACTGCAATTTTGGCAATAGGTTTTTGCTATTTTAATTTACTTATGATATGACAACAAAAATGCGACAACATGGTCAAGAACGTTTTGCTTTCAAGAAAACATAGTAACCTTCCCTCCTTTGTATGTGGAGTGAATGTAGCGTGTTGTACTCACGCCTACAGAAACAGAAATAAATAAAAAATGGTTAAAAACTTCAATTTTATTATGCAGGGTAGTCCTGAAATAGTTTGGGAGCGTGTTCTCGACCCCAAAATAAGAAAAAAAGATCATATAAATCTTAGTCCGAAAATGTTCGTTACGGAATTACAACATTTTAAAGTCAGATTTATTTGATCACTTTTCTACATATAATTATGGTAATAGTTGGACCAATGTTTTGAAATTTTATGTGCATGCGTTGTCCATCAAGGTTAAAAATTAGAGGCTAGTTTCGTTTTAATAAGTGCACCAGGGGTGTCTCAAGTGGGAGAATTAGGAACTGCTTTCTACAATATCTTCTACATTATTTTGTTACTCTTATTTTTGACAAAACAGTCTTATTCTGTATGCAAAAATACCCCAAAAGGGTACTCCTGTTAAAAGCCGATACACAACCGTGTTCGAGATAAATTAATTATTATGAAAAATCGAGTTGCCATGATAATTTGGAAATTTTATACTGTATGGATTAAATTCCTAGCATAGATTCAGGACGAGGGACCGCGGTGGTCGAGTGCGAGAACGCATTGGCCACTCGAGGTCACACTAAATGCAGTTGCTCCGTTGGGGCGATCGAATCCCGACTGGGGCAACCGCATTTGGTTAGTTAAGTTTAG
Source organism: Limonius californicus (assembly GCA_014611495.1). Classification (NCBI taxonomy): domain Eukaryota; kingdom Metazoa; phylum Arthropoda; class Insecta; order Coleoptera; family Elateridae; genus Limonius; species Limonius californicus. Next base: position 55,053 of record JABXWE010001473.1, on the reverse strand, counting down.
GGTGCATGTTGCATGAATGGTTAGTATGTAAGGGACGCCCGCACCCCCCCGAAGTAATGCGAAAGCGGTTCCGGGGGGGGGAACGGTAGTATGAATGTGTGAAAAAAAAAAAAAGATTCAGGACGAGACAATAAAAAAAACTCACATAAGCATTTGTCCGCGAATGTTTATTTTGCAAGTTACAACCCAACAAATGTTTTATCTAAGCGTTATCGTACTTATTAACACTAAATGGATTGTATCTTGAATTCTAAGCATTTGCGGACAAATATGAGCTTTTTTTGTCTTGCTATCCTGAATCTATTCTACGAATTTAATCCATATAGTACAAAATTTCGAAATTTTCACGGCAACTCGGTTATTCATAATACGAGGGCAGCCTATTAAGTTTTTACAAAAACTAGGAAAGGAAAAATACTTTTGGAACAAACTGTTTTATTGCTTTTCACAATATCGCCTTTAAGATTTATACACTTTGGCATGGGTTCAAACCAATTCTCGAAACATTTTTTCCACTCTGAAGTTGGTATCTCAAAAACATGGTTTTTGAAGGCTTCGACGGCTTCTTGAGGTGATGAAAATCGCCGTCTACACATTTTTTGTTTGAATTCGGGAACACAAAGAAGTCGTTAGGCGATAAATCAGCTGAATACGGGCAATGAGACATTAATTCGGTCTTTTTCTCCTTAAATAATCAATTGTTTGACGTGCTGTGTGAGAGCTGGCATTGTCATGATGAAGAATGGTGCGACGTTTTCGGTTGTTTATGAGAAAGAGAAGGAAAGGTTAAAGGAAGATAAAGAACAATGCGAAAATATGAACATGGAATGTGAGGAGTATCACAGGGAAAGAAGAAGAATTAGTGGAAGAAATGATAAAACATCAAATAAAAGTCCTAGGAATTACATAAACCAAAAAGAAAGGCAATGGTATGAAACGAATACATAAGGGATGCTGGCTATTTTGGTCAGGTGTGAAAGAAACGGAAGGAGCAAGATGTGAAGTAGGACTAATAATAAGGCAAAATATGTTAAAAGACATAAATGAAGAATATATAAATGAAAGACTATTAAAGATTGAAATGAAGTTACTAGGAGAAGAAACATGGAATATGATAATAGCATACGGGGAAAACGATGATGCAAAAAAGGAAGAAAAAGATAAGTTTTTTGAGGAGGTACAAAAAGCAATAGACGATGGGGGAGAAAATACACTTGTTATGGGAGACTTAAACGGACGAGTAGAAAAACAAAATGTATGTATAGAAGAATATTTAGGAAAAGAAGGAGAAACGACTAAAAACAATAATGGAGACAGAATAATAGAAATAAGTATAGAAAACAACCTAGTGATAGCAAACACGAAATTCAAGCATAAAGATATACACAAATTTACAAGAGTTGTAAAAAGCAGAAATGAGAAGTCAATTATTGACTACTTCCTAATAAGTAAACCTAAATGGAAAAATGTACAAGATGTCAAAGTAACAAGACTAGCAGAGATAGGAAGTGATCACTACTTGGTAAAAATTGACCTAACGAAGGAAAAAGAAGAAAAAGCAGACAAAAGAAGAAAGACGACCCAAGAAAATATAAAAAACTATAAACTAAAAGAACCTGAATATCAAAGAAGATATATTAAAATACTAAACGAAAAATTTAGAGAAACAGAAAATATAAAAGGGGTAGAAGAAAAATGGGAAAAGACTAAAAATAATATATTATATGCTGCTATGGAGAGCTGCGAGAAAAAAAAATAGTGAATAAAAACATGAAAAATATAGAATGGTGGAACTCAGAAATTAAATCAAAAATCAAAGATAAAAAATACGCGTGGGAAAGATACTTAAGTACAAAAAAGACAGAGGACTACGAAAACTACAAAGAAAAGAGAACAGAGGTGAAAAAGGAGGTCAAGAATGCAAAAAAGGGTCAAGGATACAATTTGGAGAAAAGATGACAGAAAACTTTAGAGACAACCAAAAACTATTTTATGCAACATTAAAACAACTTAGGCAGAAAAAGAAATATAATCTGATGAACATAAAGGGAAAGGACGCAAACGTAATAACAGAAGAAGATCAAATAATGGAAAGATGGAGACAGCTTTTCGAAGAACTAACAAAAGCAGAAAACAACATAACGGATGAACAAGAAGAGTTAAACGAAAGGGAAGTAATTGAAGAAATCCAAGAGAAAGAAGCTAGGGAGGTCATACAGAAGATTAAGCTAGGAAAAGCAGCAGGAAGGGACAAAATATCACCGGAGATGATAATATATATGGGAAAAGAAGGAATAACCAAATTTACAGAGTTGCTAAACGAAATACTGAAGATCACGGTAATACCAAGAGAATAGAATGTAGAAACCATACTCCCCATACATAAGAAAGGGACAAAAGAGTATGCGATAATTACAGAGGGATAACGTTAATGAGCGTCCCCGCTAAGGTATTTGCCAGAATAATCGAGAAAAGAATAAGGAATATGATAGAAAGTATAATAGACGAGACCAAATGTGGTTTGAGGAAGTGGAGAAGCACCCAAGATTTAATATTTACCATCAGAAAAGTCAGCGATAAACATATTAAGAAAGGAAGAGATATACATATGTGCTTCATAGATCTTGAAAAGGCCTTTGACAGTATACACAGAGAACAAATATGGACAACACTAGAAAAAAGAAAGACAGATAAAAGAACGATAGAAATACTTAAATCAATGTATAGAAATAACATAAATATAGTAAGGACGCATAATGAAGAGTCAAGAGAGTTTGTAATAGAGATCGGAGTAAAGCAGGGATGTGTGTTGAGCCCCCTTCTGTTTTCAATAGTGCTAAATGAGGCAATTAAAAATGCTAAGAAAAATATGAAGACGTTAAAATTGGGATACTGGCAAATGGAACAAACAGAAATAAATGAACTTATGTTCGCAGATGACATTGCTATAGTGACCGACTCTGAAAAGAACTTACAACATACCCGGGAGGTGCTAGAAATAGAATTACAGAAAATAAACATAGGGAAAACAAAAAGTATGGAAGTGTCGAGGGAGAATAAAACACATAGCATAAAATTACAAGGGAAACAAATTAGAAGTAGAAAGTTTTAAATATCTAGAATCCATAATTGAGAACAATGGTAAACTTGGCAAAGAAATCAACGACAGGATGGGAAAAACAGGAAGAATATACAACATGATGAAAACGACCTTTTTGGGAAAGAAAGAAGTTCCTAGAAAAATAAAAACAGAAGTAGTTAAAAAAGTAGTAAGGCCGACAATAATGTATAGCAGTGAAACATGGACCTTAACAGAAAAACATAAAACAAGGCTAAATGCAATGGAGTTGCGGTTTCTAAGACGGATAGAAATTAAAACGAAAAGAGATAAGATAAGAAATGATACATAGGTACAGACAAAATCTACAGATGGAGCCCGTAACGGAGAAAATAGTGGAAGGGCAGTTAAGGTGGTTCGGGCATGTGTATCGCATGCCAAGGGACAGCATAACAAAAATAGTGTTTGAAACTCGAGTGTCGGGAAAAAATAAAAGAGGAAGACCCAGGAAAACAAGGGAAGAGGGAATACGAAAGGCAGCGACGAGCAGAGGAATAAGATGGGAAGGAATAAAACAAGTGGCCCGGGATAGGAAATTATGGAAAGAAAAGTGCAGAACGGCATCAGCATAACAAACTCAACTCCACCCGCCTTACACCCAACGGTAGAAAGGCATAGGATTAAGTAAGTAAGTAAAAGTATCCTGATTTCGTCGATGACTTCTGGCAAACAAATTGTTGTATACTATTCAGCGTTAACTGTTCTGCGATCCTCTAAAGGAATGGTTGCGACGTATCTAGTACAACCGAAGAAACAAGCGATTATTTTCTTGGAAGTGCTTCGTGAACGAACAACTTTTGTGGGATTCGGTTCATCTTGGAACACCCAAACAGTGGATTGTGGTTTAGTTTCCGGTTCATACGAATATATCCAAGTTTCGTCACCTGTCAAAAATGTCAAAAATTACGAAAATAGTAATGACACATCTCAATAGCACCACCTAGTGGTCGTTCGTAAAAACTTAAAAGGCCGCCCTCGTAATTGAATTATCTCGAAAGTGGATGAGTTTATCTACTTCTAACAAGAGCACCTTTTTAGGTACCATTGCACAATAAATACGATTATATTATCAAAAATTAGAAAAACAAAACAATGTAAAAGATATTGTAGAAAACAGTACCTGAGTACGTGAGACGCCCCTTTATATGAACTTTTTTCTTATTTTGGCGTGGAGAACACGTTCCCAAAGTTTGGCCATCTATTTCAAGACCACCCTGTAGACTAAAACAATAATGTAAATGCTAGCTGAAAAAACTTTAAAATGGTCAAAGTTGCAGGAAAAACACCACCATAGATCATTATAGCATTATATGCATTAGAAGTTATTTTTAGCACTCATTGGTAATAATAAGTTGTATAAGTTGAGAGAACAATGGTGTCGTGCCATATTACTTTATTAATCTAATTGGTACTGTGTCGACTGTCTGCAATTTAAAAGTATTATTAAATTGGTACCAAAATTAAAACCCAGTATAATATAAATCGTATCAAAAGTTAGACGTTCTTGATTATTTTGTTTGGGCTAGCTTGACAGACATCAAAATAATACTTTGTAAGCCGTTTTTAGTTGACTAAAAAATATGTTTAAATGTTTTTGTCCAATCTGATTTCAAATTTAATCTAATTATGTAGAGTCCATAAATATACCCTTTAATAGGTATGTAAATATAGTATGATTAATTGCACCAAGTTTTAGTTGATTTTATTGATACATACGTCTTTGAACTTGCTAACACGTCGATATCTAAGTAAACAGCAGGTGTAGTTATAAAAACAGCACATTTAATATTGGTGTTAATCTTGGTCTAGATTTCCTGTTCCAAAAATGGCTAATTGAAGAGTTACATTTTCTGATTCATTAATAAATGTTTATTGATTTCAAAACCTTGTAATACATTCAATTTTCATTGTCATTACTATTAAAAATATTTTCAAAATATACAGCTTATGATTGTACATATCTGTCTGTTTAATAAATACGTAGATATGTTCATCATTAAAGAGCAATCGTCCATAGTCTGGGTTCGACTTTTGGATTGAGTGGTTTTTGATAGTTTGCTGTGGAAATGTTATTGATAAAACGTTCGTCAAAAAACGATTTATTTGTACATTGAATATTAATTAGTTTCACTTACTACGGCTAATTGGCCTGTTAATCAACGAATATTGGCAATAAGGTCATATATTTTGAGCGAATCTATTGTGCTAACGCTAACACAGAGACGTTCAGACAAACTAACGAATGCGATTTTGAGATGGGTTACAGATTTTAACGAAGGACTCCATCAGATCATTCTTGGTAGTACTCGTCTAGTTCGTACACCAGAGAATATTGTTCAGCAATTTGACATTCATTTGCAATATAGATATCAGAACGAAGTTTGCGACGTATTTTATACCAGGACTTAAGAGTCCACCCGTACAGACTGCCCAACAACTAAATGAGAATTATAAGGCTGATCATCTTAATTTCTATATAGACAAGACAGATATAGTGAACAACGATGCAGAAGTTCCCAATAAATTAATCATGGCAGATAAAGCCCACTTCCATTTTAAAGGATATGAAACAAACACAATTTCCGTCACTGGGCAGCAAAAAATCCAACAGAGCTGCATGGAAAAGCTCTTCCTGGTCAAGTGACGGTATGGTGTGGAGTATCAACTTTTGGCATAATTGGACTATCCTTTTTCGATCAAGGCGTTACAGTTACTTCTGATCGCTATGTTTCAATATTGGATAATTTTGCTATAATGGCGCTACAACGAATGAGACAAAATAATACTTGGTTTTAACAAGATGGTGCCGCTGCTCATGTAGCAAGGCAGACTATGGATGTTTTACGTAGCATGTTTCTTTATCGCCTAATTTCAAGATTTTACGACATTGATTAGCCGGCAAGATCGGCTGATTTAACTGCTGCGGATTTTTTTCCTGGAGGTCTGAAGTAGGGAAAGAACGGTCAATGACAGGTCAAGTGGTGGGGGGGTGGATCTAGAACTCTCATTCTTTCCCTACTGTCTGAAGTTTACCAATAATGTCAAACAATTCAAAAGCTGAAAAACGAAATTCGGGAAGAAATAATCTTGTTAAATACTAATGAAGATTTTCTTTAGCGCGTTATGTTAGATTTCCAAAGTAGAATGCAGCATTACATGGAAGCGGGTGGAAGACATCTTGCAGATGTGATATTTGCACACTGATAGTGTTGTTATAAACTTTACTTCATATAGTTTCAATTTCCTCCAAAATCGGTTCACATACCTATCAAGCTATGAAAAACCGTTCAATCCAATTTCCAGACCCCGTATTTGTTAATTTGTTTAATTGCTTAATTTTCACACAAGTTTTACTACTTAATTTTAATAAAAATGCAAGTTGTAAGTTCTAATTTTAATATTTCATGTCATTTCAACGTAATTCGGTTAATACCTACTAATTATTAGAAACGATTAAACATCTAAGCTTCAGTTATGAAAAGATATAAACTGCTTGAGAAAATAATTGCAATCTAGTTCACATGATAGTAATAACAATAACTATCAGGAATTATACAAAGAACGTCTTATTCTTCTTCTTGGGAGTGCCTTCTCCTAATGGAGGTTAGCGACCACATCATCAAAAATTCCTTGATCTTCAGCTCTACTAATAAGGTCTCCATATTAATATCGGTCCACTGTTTTATTTTTGAGCCACGAGTACTTTTTTCTACCGGGTCTGCTTCTTTCTTCTATCTTCCCTTTAAAAATCAACTTAAGAATATGATACACATTTCTTGTTTCTGAGTATATGACCTAAATATGCAGTTTTGCGTTTTTTAGCGGTAGTTAATTATTGTTGTTCGTTTCCTATTCGATCTAAAACTTCAATGTTACGTGGTCGATTCAGTATTTTTATTTCTACTATTACCATAACTTTAGTCTTGTCGATATTTATGTTGATTCTCCAATTTCTGCCTTTGAAATCAATTCGATCTACAAAGCTGTTATAGATCTTCTTCGCTCTCTGTCATTATGGCCGTGTCAAATGTTATTATTGATTGGTATCCCGTTGATTTTTACACCTTGCATCTTCTAGTGCGCTTTGAAAAATATTTTAAGAATAAATATTGAAGAGCAAGGGTGATAGAATGAATCCTTGTCTGACCATTCTTTGGATGTTGATTTCCTTACTTACATACTCTCTATCAAGGCGAATTTCTACTTGTTGATGCCAATATAAATTCAATCAATAGCCTTTTGCATCCCACTGTTGGGCATCGACCTCTACTCTGACACGTGTTTCTCCTCAACGTTAATGTAGAAATATGGGGAACCTTCAGTTTAGCTTCAAATCCGAACGACAGTAATTCCTATGGTTGTCAACCGGATTGGGAAATTTTGTATGTGGGTTTATGAACCCCAGCCAGAATCGACGCTTTGCTCAGAATGCGAGCGCTCTACGAATTGAGCTACCACCAAGACAAATCACTTTAAAATTAAACTGTCCACAATGTAATTCTGTGCATATAGCCAATTACAAATTTTAATATTACAAATAAAGAATGTAAATACAAACATCTACAAAAATCAAATTATGATGAACCCTATCTAGATTACAACTTATTAAGATATTAATAGCCGAAAACACGATACCATTATTACAATTCTATGATGATAAACAAATATTGCAAGGAATAGAAGACCAAGATCGGGACCAACTTAAAATGTACTATTCCTATAACCACACCTGTCATGTATCAAATAAATAAATCAAATAAATCTGCTGCTATCATTAATAATATTATATTTACTTATTGAATAATATAATATACAACGAGGTACGGCAAGAAACAGTGATAATATATTCGATTACCAAATTATACCACCTATTCAACTACACCTTTTATTTACTCTGTCAACAATACAGCTTTGCTTTTTAAATGTTACTTTGCTACATTCTTCACACCTGCATTAGGAAACCAATTTAACACACAACCGTAGTCGGTGTAAATGTTATGTAATCGAGTAACTGAGGGATTATTGTTAGCTGGAGCGGTAGTGGGTTTGCCGATGCAACAGTCCGCTGCTCACCAGGGAAGTATGCAGCACAGTCATCCCATGCTAGGAGGGCGACGAGGCCAAGGCAGAAGGCTTCCTCCAACACCTTGCAAACCGTCCACATTGCAACTGCGGCCAGGACCCATAAACTTTCCGAAGCTCAATGCTTCCCCTACACACGTTAGTATTACATCAACAATTCAGTGTCTTTATATTTTTTTTTGACGTTAATACAGCTTTGATGCTATAGATGCAGTCTCATTCTGCACATGCCACCCCACATGGTCACATAACTACGCAAAATTTAGCTAGAGAGCGAGAACCCTTGCGAGAAATTGTCCCGCCGAGTAGTTATGAGGGTTCGCAAGCACCCCTGAGTTTCGAGCAGGCCGTAGCACTGGGACGTGGCGGCCGAATGCTGCCCAGTCCCGTCCCAAATGGCTACAAACCGAAGCCGACGCGATCCCGTCACTCTGATTCAGACGACGACGACTGGTGCTAACATAAGGAGATGCTTTCGTACTTCGACCAACCAAGCGATTACGTTCGTACACATTCGTATCGTCACTATGTAAAGCTGATCGAAGAGACCGCTGTCAGCTAAAGTGCTTTAAAAACGAAGCTATTTAACCTTCCAGGAATTGAATCATGCATCGTTTTATGTCTGATATGTATATCTAATGCTTAACTTACTGACAGATTGTGATGTGATGGGTAACTCTTGCCATAGGAGATAAAACAACTTCAGTAATACGGATATCTGATAACTTTTATAAATACTGCCAACACGATTTTGTTGCTCCTTTGTTGACTGCAATACATGAAAGGTGCGATTCGGGCGTCCTCGAACGGTGCGTTTGCAATTGTACCCAATAGGTATGTGGACGGCATCTGCAGTTCAACCGTATTTTAATAAATAATTATAATTCTTCCCTAAAGTGCTTTAAAAATCACTAAATTTACAAAATGTACTTGTTAATAAAGTTTAGCTTAAACTGTAGCTGACGGTTATTAAATGATTTAATGATTTAAGTGTGATTTAGTGCCATCAGTTCCATAGGATCACTGTTTCTGTGATATATGAGCACTACAGGTGCAGTATTGAGCACAAATACTAACTGTGTTAGTGACCATTCTTCTTCTTTTGTGCTCGTGAACATACTGTTTGTTCTTTTATTATCACTATTATAGTTACCTTAGGTTTTTGAATTTTAGCGATCGTTTTATACGAGTCGTCGCATGGGTCAAATTAGTTTCTCTTTTACATACAGCATATGCTACATATACGGCTAATATTTCTCTTTCAGATACAACGTTTTCTCTCTTAGGTCTAAAATTTTCTCTCGGCAATAATTGTCTTCTTAATATTTTATCTCTCTCTGAGATATATAATAATTTTCCGCCAGAAACCCAATCATTCTTTCTAATACATGTTTTATTTCTCCTTTCGTCTAAACCAAAAGGAACTGTATAAATCCCACCACTGGTTTTAAAGTGTCTGGATATATTTGATTGGAAGTATTATGTTAGATGTTACGAATAACACAATATAGCCTAAAAATTCATGTCATACATATATAATAAAGCAGATTAGTATTACCGATAAAATAAATAAATGTTTATATACTTATATACGTATTGAACATTATACTTACACATATTTAGAAATAATCTGTAAAGGAAAACTATCTTCAGGGAGGTCTAACTGAAGATGGTGATTTTCTTGCATTAAAGTCTGAATTTTCAATAAATCATAATGGCTTAAAATTTGATCGAATAAATAGAAAAACATATCCTTTCCATTTAGGAACTTTTAGTTTTTATTACAATCCACAAATAGTGCGTTACCAGCTACACATAAGTGCAACTATGTTACCTCCTTTTCACTCTGTTAAATACATAAGATCTGTCCGGATCTAGAAAATTATATCTTAAGATTATCTACCGCCGAGAATAATAAAATATTAGAAAGACATCTACGTTGCCCTGGGAGAAAATTTTATATCTAAAAAAGAAAACTTTGCATCTAAGCAGAAAATATAGCTGATATTTTGCTTATATTACATATAAAACAGTAACCAATTATAACCCGTTCCGCGCCTCACAGTTTTAGTACCTATTTGAGACATTGTGGTTAACATTCTAGCCTGTAACTATAGTTTATTACAAAAGGATGCCTTATATAAATCTAACTTATTCTATGAGAACCATTACGTTTTAAGTACCCACTGTAATCTTGTACTTGTGTGTCTCAATTCTTACTTTTACATACTGTGTACTTGAAGTTCATAGCTGTCGCATAGTCTCTTCACACATTTCGACCGTGGATGGCATTTACGCCGCCGACTTTTTGCTGTTCCCCTGTTTCGTTTATTTCCCCAGTACACTCGAATAGGTGAACAGCAAAGTGGATCTTGTTGATGGTAAGAGGGCATATTAATTGTTGCAATGCCCATTGGCTAGACGCCGTTGACATTGACCAGATCCACTAATTTATCGCAATTAGTAAATTCTCTGATTTATTAATATTTGCAGAATTGTGGTTGTTGTCATATAACAACAATATCGTTCTGTCGATGACGACAGCCTTAGTAATTATGGAGCCTTTCCGCTTCGTCTGTGGTTGGCTTCCATTTCCATCTATTTTAATATAACTAATTAATAATTCTGCCAATTCAACAAAAATGCGGGTCTAGAATTATTCTATTACTTGTACGTATAGCTTAGACATGGAACGTGTGCGTACTATTTATACCCGTGTGCGTGTCAACTCGTTGTTTGTGTGGGCTTAGCTCAACTAATTTCTGGCAGTCTGTGTTATAGGGGTTTTCTACGAACTCTGTGGTTCCATTTACCAAAAATACGTACTTTGTTTTTCGTTGACGTTTGCGGTTTATGCTATAAAGTGAAATGAAAAATATTTTTTAAGAGGAATTGTGATCGCGAGAAATCCCTATGAATGCAGACAGACCTTGCAGTATGCTTTAAAAGTGTTGCAGTAGATGTTCTTTATAAATAATAGAATATCGTTTTATTATTCTATGTATAAAAATATAATATAATTAAGTAGATGTAGTAATCCCTGAACACATCTGCAGCATTTTTAGAACAAATTGAGAATTGTATAATAAATTTATACATCTTTTTCATATAATATTAAGTTGTTGAATATTTATGTATTTACCTATGTCCATTAGAGTTTGCATTAGTGTTAAAATATCATTATCATCGCTTAAAAAGGCCCATTTTTTTAAAATAAAATAATGCAAATTAAGGTAACACTTTCGTATTATTTCTGAATTAGATCCACCTTTTCCAGTGTTCCCAAAGTCAACGTGTGCAAATAAATTTTCATATTATGATGTTTTATTGAGGGACCTACATATGAGCCCCACATTGTGTTATGTCCTTTTAAAAATGGCCGCTTTATATGAATTAATTTCGTAATTTGATTGCCGCTCCACAGGTTTTAAAAGCGCTATTTTAATTGCAATTTTATGATGGTTACAGTTTTGTTAGTATCTCCTTTTCAAAAATTAATTTATGACTAAACCAGTCTCAAGTTTTTTTCTTTGTAAGCTATTTTCGCCGATCAGGCAGGATTTCCAGGAATTTCTTTGTTAAACAGTGCTAGCATTTAGGACATGTTTTTGATCTTCTCTCGAAAGTTACACTTGTTAATTTTCGTTCTAGAATTGTGTCGAAATATGTGGCAATCTTTTGGGGGAATGAAGGGTCGCGTTGCGTTTAACAGGCAGTCAGTTTTCAATCTTCAATGGCTTCGGTCGCTCATCCAATCTACGAGGGCCGTTACAAAATTAAAGTCAGTTTTCGATCTTCAATGACTCCGGGTCTCCGAAATCCCATCAATCGGGGGGCCATAAATAAATTAAGTGCTGCAAGGGCGGCTTTTTGGGTTTTTCGAGGGGTGTCCATTATGTGTGAGTGTTGTCTCGCTATTTTACCAAGAGGTAAAAACAGACCATCGACTACTGTCTGATTTAAAGAAAACACACTGATTTTATTCCTGTAAAGGCAATTCTTTGCGAATTAGCCGATCGCCTTTGGCGGAATAAGTTTCGAGCCCAGTTCCTGTCCCTTCTGCTGATACCGTCGGTGCGATGAACGCATCGAAGTTTCGGGCCCTTGGTGTTGACTCCATTCAATCCAGTCTTCAGGGGCGTACCTGTGGATTTTTATCATCATCCTGTGAACCAAATTGTGCCTGCCTGTCTGTCTGTTGTTCCACTTGGGTCTCCGAAAGTTAAGGTAAAGAACCAGTTTTTTGTGCTGTGAAAAGAAATCGTTTACGCGCTAACTTGCAAAATTCAACGTAATTGAACTTTTTTTTTTTAACAAAAAGCTGCCTTCAGTCGCCGATTGTCTTTGTTTGCACTAATAATTTTAAAAAGTACTTTCTTTTATATTGTCATGCTTGTAAACTCGACGCCTCTGGCCGCGGAGTTCTTTAAAGAAGGTAAATATATTGTGCGCCAGTAGCGGCGTGTTTGTTAATTGAACGTTCAAACCAACAGGTTATATTATTAAACTATGAGAACATTTGCTGTCCTTTTTTTGTATTGTGTCATTTCTAATAGTTTGATTATACGTATTTAAACATTTACTGTCTCTTTTATTATGGTGCATTCTGTATTTGTTTGTGTATGAATTTTGCAAGCTTCATATATATAGGAGGAGCAACAATAAAGGTGAGATCGATTCCCGTAATCTGTTGGCCTCTCGGCCTTCCAAGAGGACCTACACTCAGCTGTATTTGGAAGGTGGCGCTCGCTAATTTTGACGTACCCTGTACACAACTACGAAGATTTCCTCCCGTAAGCGATTTCCGTCAACTCCCCCTACTCCTCTGAGCTAAGCTGTAGGCCGTTTTCCACCTATCTGGTTGCGGGTCGACGGAAAAGCTCGTTTGGCCCGTAATAATTGAAGCAACAAAATAATATTATATTTGAAGAAAGGGGGAATGTTGTTTTACTTGCACTCATAACAAAGATGATCTCCCTCTCCCTGTAAAAAAAATATTAAGACATTATTACATAACTTGTTGAAACAACACAAAGGGCACACTTCAAACATAAACTCTTATCTCAAGGTTTATAATATAAATTTTGGTAACTGCTGTATAACCTTTACATTATTGCGCTAGTTAACTGAACAAGGTGAAGAATGCACGGTAGTAAACATAACTTATGAAATATGGATGCAACAAAGAAATGAATTAAATGTTATCAAATTATGGAAGTTTTTTCTTATCAAACGTTAAGCAACTTTATCAATTAAATGACAAAGTTACATCAAATAAATAGTAAGGTCCAACTTAACAAATCACTTTCAAACGGACACACCTTATCACATAGAAGCACTTCCTTATGTTCTTCTGGTGTTGGTAAAATTCAGTAGATTAAATTAGGATGGCACTGCTGTGTTCTGCTGATCTTGAACTTCAAAACGAAGACCATCACTTGTTGCTTCTGTCTAAGTTCCTCGCAGAAAAATTTTGGACTGAGTGTCTTCGTATTTGTAAAAGCGGTTCACCGGGTAAGTAATCCAAATATTATTTACTGCTTATTACTTCAGATGTTCAAATATACTAATAAACTCATAAATACGTTACACCTTCATATTTTCTTTTTAAATTGTTAACCCCAAACTTGCTTTACTTTTCAAATTGTTGTTATTTCCATGTTACTTATTTGTTTCAAATTATTTTAAATTAAATTCGATTGCTATTCCAGTTGCAGTTCCAGGATATGATGGGAATATCTCCCAAATAATTAACAGGTATTAAACTTTCATCCGACTCGTAGATGATTCCTAACCTTGAAGTTTGTTGACGTTTTAAACGGCAAACGCAAATACAAACAAAACATGTCGAAAAAAAAACAGCTGAAGTCTATTCACGCTATTTTGATACCCCACCCCAAATTCTTGATTTTCGGATAATTGACCGAATTTTATCCATTTTTCACACAGATAAGTAACAAATAATGCTGATTTGAACCGTAACACTTAATAACATAGTTTTATTCAAACAGGATATAATAAACATACAAAATTACAATTTTAATTGACTCGCCAGACGAGCGTCTGTCCACGTTGAGATTTTCATGGTGTCTTTTTTGTTTTTTCCTTTTTAACAAGTAACCCTGGTAACATCATATTACAAACAAAAACAAGCACATTTAAAAAAAATATGTGACTTCCTCAGCCAATGGGAAAACAGAATGAAATTAACACAAACTAACCAAACCTTTTCGAAATATCACTTACACCAAAACCGAAATTATAACCATATTCCTTATTTAAAACGGAATGTTTTGACACCTCACACGGCCTATTAGTTATTTTTTTAACAAAATTCGTATTCATTTTAAACATAAATCACCTTTAAAACATATAAAATTCAAATATCACGGCTGTTAATTATTTATTTATAATTATTTTTTTAAGACAAAATCAGCCAAAATCACAAAGTTTTTTTTTAATAACAATAATTTAGTACAATGTGAAATCAGATTAAAAAAGAACGCACTAAACCTTTACATACATTTTAAAAATATTTCATGTTTACGTTTCGCTAATTATTAGCTTTTTCAAAACAACTACGTATACACTTATTATTAATATCTAATTAGTTAAACGTGTAAGCACTATTTCTGTATAATATTATGTCATTGATCAGTAATAAATAGTGTATAAAACACATTTTTTAAACAATTATTAGTTATTTAAATTAAATACAAAACCATATATCCTCCATGATACATTTGCTTAAAACACGAGCGAACAGACAATAATTATTGTTTTGAAAAAGCTAATAATTAGCGAAACGTAAACATGAAATATATTTAAAATGTATGTAAAGGTTTAGTGCGTTCTTTTTTAATCTGATTTCACATTGTACTAAATTATTGTTATTAAAAAAACATTGTGATTTTGGCTGATTTTGTCTTAAAAAAATAATTATAAATAAATCACCTTACATTAATAATATTACAATTACTGATTATCAAAATCGTATTGAAAAAATGTTCTTCACACCTATATTCAAATATTACTCACAAAAAATACACAAATTGAAAGGTCCATTTTCCTCCAAAATTACATGTTTGTTGGCAGTTGTCGAACATAATACACAAATCTCATATCTTATTGTTTTGCGGGTGAAAAACTCACAGCAAGTCTGATAAATACCCCTAACATCTTCATACATTTATTGCGACTACGAACACGCAAAACGAAACAGAGAATTCAAAGGCTAGACTAATTGACCATGACCTTTACTTGGTTTTAACAACTTATTTTTCAGGTTTAAAGCATAAAATAGCTTTAAGTTATTTAAATTAGTTAATTTTCTATTAGATTATCTAAATAAAGGTTACCATATAACACAGCAATATATATATATATATATATACAGGGTGTCAACTTGAAAGCGTACAATGTGTTATATCTCTGGAAGTGAAAAAGGTGTTGAAAGTTTCCAGAAACCGTGTCTACAACATGGAGGGGAAATCATCATGCTTCAAAGGTATGCTTCCCCATTCAACCTTTTAGGCTCTAGGTAGCCCAATAAAATAATTTCAAATGGTAACACCCATCTTGTTATACTTCATTGAAACGCTCTTACAAAATACTATTCTATAATAGCAAACATTTTTTTTACCTAAGTTTCGGAAAAATTATGAAATAAAACGCAAAAGATTCTGAACCAATTATTGCAATTCAAATTTCAAAATATTGGATTAAATGTTCAAAATTATTTCCATTATTCTCTTGAGTCTAGGCAATAGAAAAGTCTGCTCCCAAATGATCTCCAAAGGTTTGTCACGGAATAGATCGGCACTCCTGAACTATTCCTTGTCGCAGTTGTGTAATGGACTGAGATTGACTTCTGTAGACCACAGATTTTAGGTATATAAATATACACACAACTCTGATGTTGTCAAACCTGGAAATCTTGGAGGTCACTTTACTTTTCAGAAACGGGTCAGAAAAAACGGTTTGCTACTGTTGAATAGCATTTTGTAAAAGCTGTTCAATTACGGTTCACAAAGTGAGGATACCATTTGAAATTCTTTTGTTGGAGTACCTAGAGAGCCTAATGAGTTGAAGGGAGAAGGTTACCTTATGAGTCATGATGATCCCCCTCCATGTTCTAGAAACGTTATTGCTAATTGTTCTACAAGGTGATTCAAAACATGTGCGGAAAACTTTAACCACTTATAGCTGAGGTTATTTAACCCCTAAATCACTTAGTAAATTGTGTATGGCACTTCAAAGTTTTTTATATCAATTAATTAAAATGTAAACAACTTTTTTGTTTCTTGTTCAATTTTGATAAACTTCGTGATTTTGGAAAACTAAAAGTCCAAGCTTAATTTTCAACCAGAAAAAATGCACAGTTGAGTTGGAAAACTAGATTAATCTGACCCAGTAGTAAAGAATTTGATTAAAAGATGTATAAATTAAGATATATCTTGAAAACAAGATTGTTAATCTAAAGATTGCTTGCAGTCTCTGAATTAACATTCGTTTTCCCAAAAAAGGTTTTTACAATTATTTTCTTAAAGTTAATATTTAAAGAGTTATTTAACCGAGTTTCCAATAGAAATAAAAATTTAAATACATACACCTAATGTACAAATTTTTCACTTGTAGGTCAGGTTTCATCCACTTTCCACACTTAACTGTACATTTTTCTGGAAAATTAAGCTTGGACTGTTAGCTTCCTAATACAATGAAGTTTATCGAAATTGGACAAGAAACAAAAAAGTGATTTACATTTCAGTGAATTGATGTAAATAAACTTTGTAGCGTCAACGGTGCCGAATTTGAAAGAAAGCAACTAACTGAGCTACGGTTAAATATCCTCTCTTCTCTTTCTCAGCCTTTCGCAGTCCACTCCTGAACGTAAACCTCTCCCATTTTTTTTTCACGTTCCTCTGTTTTGCGCCTTTTGCATCCAGTTTCTACCCGCTATTTTTCTAACATCGTCTATCCATCTTGTGGGTGGTCTACCTACGCTTCTCTTTATTTGCCGTGGTCTCCATCTATGTATTCTTGATGTCCAGCGTTTTGTATCTTCTCTAGCAACGTGTCCAGCCCTTGGCCGTTTCAGATGGGCTACTAGTTGCATAACATCGGCTATTTTTGTTCTTTGTCTGATTTCTTCATTTTTTACACTGTTCCTCAGGCTAATGCCTAGCAGTGCACGTTCCATTGCTCTATGTGCTACTGTAAGTGTTTCGGCGCTTTTCTGGGTGACAGCCATGGTCTCCAGCCCATACATTTTCACATGTATAATGCAGGTTTCGTAATCCTTCTTTTTAGATTTATGGGTATATCTATGCTTTAAGTATATGTTTCAGTTTCCCAAAGGCTGCCTATGCTGTTCTTATTTCTCGGGTTTGATTTTCTCTCCCCAACTTCGCCACGTGACCTAAGTATACATACTCTTCTCATTTTATTCATTTACATCGCTGCTGATTAAGACAATATCATCTGCGAAGCGCAAATATTGATGGATTCCATCGATATTTATATCCACATTTTCCCAACTGAGTTTTTAAGACATCCTCCAAGGCAAGCATGAACAACATGGGTGACATCGTGTCACCCTGGCGACCTCCTCTTCTTATCTATATTTTGTCTGTTTCTAGATCTTCGTCTATTTTTACGTGAAATGTGGCATGTTCATAAATGTTTTTTAGGATGAAAGAGTATTTCGAATCGATTTTTGCGTTGTTCATCGCCGTCAGAACGGCCCAGATTTCGATTGAGTCCATGGCTTTCTGATAATAATCTACGAAAGCCAGGTGTATGGGGATATTATATTCTGTGGTCTTTTAAACTGAGGTTCCGATCGTTTGGATGTGGTCTGCTGTACTGACACTCCTCCGAAATTCTGCCTGCTCTACTAGTTGACAGAAGGCGAATTTTGCAGTAAGTCGGTTGGTAATGATTTTAATTAAAAGTTTATACAATTTATTTTGTGATATCGCCTTTTTTAAATAAAAGAACAACTTCAGCGTTTTGCCATGTTGTTGGTATTTGTCCTTCCGTTAGGCATTTATTTAGAAGTATTTTCACTGTTCTTTCTATGACCTCGCCTCCTGTTTTCGGCATTTTGCGGGTTATTCGGTCTTCTCCGGGTGCTTTTCTATTCTTCTTCTGTTTGAGCGCTACTTCGATTTGGTACTTTGTTATTTCCGTGAGGTCTTCTGATCTTACATTTACGATTGAGTTTGCTGTAATTTCAAGTTCATGGTCTGGTTTCGATAGGACTGATGAGTAAAATTGTATATAAAAGTGCCGTATTGCATTTGCAATATCCTTCCTGTGCGATACTAGAACACTTTGGTGGTTTTTTATTTGAATAATTTTGGACTTGCCTCTAGATAGCCTGGATTTGAAGACACGGATCTTTCTGTTGCCTTCTATTACGTCTCCAATTTGTCTGGTCTAGAATACTCTTATATCTCGCCTGATTTCCTTTTTCACCTTTTTGTTAAGTTCTTTGTAGATGTTGATCCTTTTTCAGTTTTTCTTCCCTGTTCCATCAACTTGAGAGTTTCTGGGCGTAGTTTGCTATCTGTCTTTGATTTTATATGAGCACATACTTGGTAGAAGTTTGGGCGGCATACGTTATCTTTCGCTTAGCGTATTTATACTCATGGTGTTCACCTCTCGTATAGGTTCTAATCTCTTTTCAATCTTTATCTGATATTCGCCTTGTCTGTGAGTTAACTCTTTCATAGTTGGAAAGTTCGCTGTGTGTAGCAACTTTTTCCTCTCTAGTTTCGATTTCATCGCAATGGTTGCCCTAACTAACCTACGGTTACTGCCAGTTCTAGAACAGTTTAGCATCAAGACGTTCCTGCAAAATGTTTTAAAATTTGATACCGAGTATAAAGTCTTATCTCATTTTTGGTCTTATTGTCTGGACTTCTTCATGTCCACATTCTTTGCTGAGGCTTCTTAAAGGATGTATTTAAACAGATTAGCATTTCGTTGATAATATAGTTCGACAACATGTCGCCTCTGTGGTTCCTAATCCCTGAGCTGAAATTCCCAATATAAATGTCTTCATTATATGGTATTTCCCCAATTTTCGCGTTGAAATCTCCCGTGATGATACTGTAATATGTTTTTTCTTTTTATCTAGCGTGTGATATGTCTTCATAAAGTTGTTCCACTTCATCTTTTGAATTACTTGTTGGTGCATATATATGGATTACTTGTAGGTTATAACGTTTATTCAGCTTGATGACTAGGTAGATGATTCTTTTAGATATTGGGTAAAATTTGGTAATTAGGTGCTAAATTCTTCGATGTATCATAAACGCTACTCCGCCGTTTCTATATTCTATGTCTGAGTTCTGTTGGTAAAGGATGTGACCCGACTTCATGGTTTTGTGTTTTTCCATGGCAGTTTCGTTTCGCATAGTTCCACAATGTACCATTTTATGGTTTTCAGTTCTTGTTTCGGTTCTTCCAGGTGTCATCTGTTCTCATTGTTCTGATGTTATATATTGCCACGATAAGTTGTTGTTAGTTTACAGGTTTTTGCTTTCTTAATTATGGTTCCTGTTTTGTCAAACTTTTGCCTCCCCCAGAATCCATGATGACCTTTCGTCAGTGTAGGATTCTGAGTACGATACTCTACCCACCTGGGGTAATTTTGTTTTTGAATTTGATATTTGTAACATGGTTTGAATAGAAATAAAATGGCAATTAAAACAGCATACTTGCTGAACATGTTGGCGAGTCTTTCTTCAGCCGCCCATTTTGGTAGCAGACCCTGTTTCCCTCCAACCACCCATATCTGGGAGGCATTCCCGTATCTGCCACCTGGGGATGCGCCCTTTAGAGGGGCTACACGCTCCCCCTCAGCTATACGTGATTAAAGTTTGCCGCATTTATCAGTTATACAGGGAATGTTTAGAATTCCCTGTATAATTGGTAAATAATTAAACATAAAAATATCTTTTGTTATACAGCGATTGAGCTCCTAATTCTTTTAACACTGCCCGAGAGTGTAGTGAGAGGAGAAGGTTCATTTAGTATAATAAAAAAGGATTAAATACTTCCCACGATCTACAATGAGTCAAATTAACTAAATGGATTGGTGGCGCTAATTTTTTAAGTAGCACATACTTTATATTGTTCCGAAATAGCATCTGAATTTGCTAATGCTAAAGCCCTAAAAGCATTTGTAGTAAGTAAATCAACTTAAATACCATAGCAAAAACTGTTATTTTTCCTTCCTCTAAGTTTTGAATTTTGAAAGAGCGGAGGAAGAGACCTTAAAAATATCGATTGCCCTAGGGCTCGCATATCCTCTAACAGGCTATAATGTTCAATTTTCCGGCGCGGTTGGGTTTTTAAATTGTAAATCGTAAAATTCTCATTTTCAGCCTGCGCGGGCAGACAGCAGTTGAGCCTTGGTTCGAATACTATTCGCTGTTGATTTATTGTTGCTGAAAAAAGGAATTTGGTGCGACTTATTTGATTTTGTGTGATTACCGATATCGTTATTAATTGTTAACTAATTGCAACTATTGTTACCGTTTTTCGTAGTTGAATTGAATCGATAAGTAAGTTGGATTTTAAATGGAAGCAAGATTCAACAATACAGAGGACTACCGTGTGGTTTCCATCTTCTTTTTTTGCGGATATAATTATCCCGCTACCTTCCTTTCCGAGTTATCGCTTCATTACATGTTGTGTTTGCGATTGCCGTTCCTTTGTTTTTGACGTTTATACCGCCGAGACTCGTTCGTATTTTTCCGTTGTTCCAAGTCTACATCTGATACAAAGACTCAACCTGTCCGTCAATCTATTCTCGTTGAACTTACCGCTGGTATCCCGAGTTCACATTCAGCACGTGTGTGAATTAAGGCTTTCTGATTCATGAAGATTTCATTCAATCAGAGCGCACGTACACTAATCTATCGGAACTAGCGACATCAGCCAGCTGATTTTTTCTTCGTCCGGTTACCCTTGTCCTTTAGGATATCGAATCGCAAACAGGTATATTTACCTTGAAGCTTCCTCAGATCCTAGGCGCTGGTAAGATACAATTATCTGTATTTTTGTTAAAATGCGTATTATGAACAGCGCAGTGGCGGCTGAGGCGACAGATTCATACGCCTCGAAGCTTTCTGTTCCTTCTGTTTGATTGTATGGGCAGTTAATTTGGACCAGGACCGACTATGGTCTTGATTTGAAACGTTTAAGTATAATTATTTTTCTGTGTATATAAATGTACCCTTCTTGGTTTTGTTCAATATATGTACAAGTATTTATAACCATCTTGAACAACTTAAAACTTGTTAATTTATTTACCTTCCTTCTTTGTGTTTACTTTGCTACCAGCATGAAGACAAGGAGGAAGCTGCACAAGGTAGGTCCGATTCACATGAGCTGTCGATCCTTGACCCTTTTATGAAAATTCAACTGAATTTGAAAGAGTGGCGTCCACTTATTTTGGCATACCCGGTACATAAAATCTTCTTTCTGTAATTGTGTTCCGCGAACCAACCCTACTTACTAAGCTTGCTAACAGTGTATGTTTCGACGGTAAATTTTATTGTCTGCTGTCGGAAATAATAGTTTGATGCGAGACAAAAATGTTGGTGCTTTATTTTTATGTTTACACGTAACAAGACTGTTCGGTTCCCAACAATATTCCTTAATTTTTTGTATATGTTTGAGTTGCCGACGCACGTGGACCGAAGGGCCGTGGCCCCCCGTCGATAAACAGGAAACTGCCCCACGTGAAGATCCACTCTGCGGACAACATTACTGTCAGTGCAATGATTTAGTTATTGGGCCATGTGCGGGTTCGTTACGCACATGGTATAGATTTGCGTAAGATCTGTTAGCTGACAATAGCGTGGGGCGGTTCTTGTTCTAATGTCTAGTTTTTAGAAAATATCTTTGCCCTCTTCGGGGGCCCTCTTTATAATTATTACCACTTGAACATTCGCAGGGAGCAGACCTATATCTGTCGCCTGCTACTGTGTGATGTGATTCTAGTAATCAAACTTACTATTTGATCAATCTGCAGAGAGCAGACCTTTATCTGTCGCTTGCTCCTGCATTGTATCATTCTCATACCATCGTGATCAGTTAATAAAGTGTTATACTAAAATCAACAATTGCTCATTGTATTAATTCTTCTGTTCGTCCTATTTAATCACACAATACGTAAACTCTTTTGAGAATAGTGTGTGAACATGTACGTAAGCATCGCGTATCCACCAAAAACCTTGTACGTATATACACGACGTGAGGTCACTAACTTCGTGTATGTAATCTAATCTTTACACCAAATATAATTAAAAATAAATTATTAATCATTAAATAATTACAATTTCAGAACATCCAATATTTATTTTCATTTTAGTTTAAATACACTATAAAGATTGTTCAATGTTTGGAGAACAAAAAGATGTCATGTTTTATATCCATTTCATATCCAGCCTGTTCAAACCCTCTTACCTACAAATTTCACTAGTCGTGTGGAATTTTGCTACTGGATCTTTCAAAATCGAAACCTACGTAATAGAATTTTATTCCCGTTTGAGACAACATTTACAAGGAATGGATTAATGAACAGAAAGAACAGCTTGAGATTTGGAGAATTCACACGAAATCACAGTGTCAAATTATTTACATAGGTTTTCAGTGCATATCTAGTTTGGAATTATTGATAACACAAACGAGCTTTTTCGGCGACCCTCAACAGAAAAGATGGAAAAAGCCAGCAGCTTACGGGAATCGCACTCGCCGTTATTGTGCCTCCTCCTGTATATAAAGCTTACATACTTCATTCACACAATAAAATAAAAACACAAAAATAATAGATATGGTGAATTTTAAGAGAAATATAATTCTACTATTTAAAATTAGCGATACATAATACAAAAACAAAAATTACATCCAAAATGATAATATTTATGGCTTAATATAAGAGCAGTTGGAACGTTCGAACAAAAAAAAAGCTCGCCGCCAGTGGTTTGCGATATTTACTTTCCCAACCACAGATCTGCGCAGCCAGTGACTTCGAGCTTACAAAAATTACAATTTATAATTGCATTTCACAGTTAACAAAAAAATGACTACTGGCGACTGAAGGTCGCTTTACGTAGCATCAAAAAAAAAGGTTCAGCACTTGAAACTTGAAAATGAAACCCGAAACAAGATTTCACAACACAATTAACAATTTGCTGTACCTACAAAATATTCGCTGCACGAACTTCCAAGTTGTTTGTCGCAGCAATGGCACATCCAGAAGGTTCGATAATAATCCGCCAAAGGCGATCAGCAAATTCGCAATGCATTGCTTTCAAAGGGTTAAAATTCCAGCGTGTTTCTTTAAATCCGACACTTGTCGATGGTTCTGTTCACCCCACGGTGATAACAGCGATATGAAAATTCACGCGATGGACACCCATCGAAAACCCAAACCGCCCTTGCAGTACTTGATTTCGGCGCTGCATCGCAAGCAACCGGGTCGAACGAAGATGATAAATCGACTGAAGTAAGGACGAAACGCAAATCTCAATATGCAGCAGCAGAAATATTTCAACATATTGCGAGAGTTCTAGAACAAATCTTGCACGTGAATTTCCGAGAAGCGTAAAATTTCCAGGGCCATTCTGCAGACAAAACATTAATGGGCATTTCTCCACGATT
Organism: Limonius californicus; assembly: GCA_014611495.1. Classification (NCBI taxonomy): domain Eukaryota; kingdom Metazoa; phylum Arthropoda; class Insecta; order Coleoptera; family Elateridae; genus Limonius; species Limonius californicus. Next base: position 31,172 of record JABXWE010001473.1, on the reverse strand, counting down.
TTTAAAAAAAGGTCCACTAAAACTGTATTCGGGAAATAATAATATACTAATCAGCTTAAGAGAGGCAATTAAAATGAAACTTTAATTCAAATGAAGCGGCAAAATCAAACGAACATAACAACATGCTCGTTGGTCTATTCGTTTTTGAGAACCATTTAACCGCCGACAGATATTTAAATTTTTTTTTTTTTTATTAAGGAGATTTAAGTGCTTTATAACTACATGGGTCTTACAGCACTTTGAAAATTTTACATTGAATTAAATAAGTTAATATCTCTTAAGAACTGCATTAGTTGTGTAGGGAATTTAAATATTTGATTAAGAACATCACTGAACCCACAATTTAATCTAGCTTGTTGATATTTAGGACATACACATAAAATATGAGAGACACTTAACTGCACTTTACACACTTCACACACCGGTTGGTTATCTTTGCACAGGAGATAGTCATGAGTTAATCTAGTGTGCCCCAATTTTAACCTTGTAAGGACTGTTTCTTCCTTTCTTGATAACTGATCGCTCTCCGTCTTTTTTAGAGGATGGGATGGTTTAAAATATCCCTTTCTTTCTGCTATACTATTCCAATTATCTATCCATATATCATCTATCTTTTGTTTTAGCAGTGCTTTAACGTCATTTCTGAGAATGTATTTTACGTCCAGTTCATTTTTCCGGGTGGCCTCTTTAGCTAGTAGGTCGACAGTTTCGTTACCCTTGATGTTAGTATGCGCCGGAACCCACACAAATTGTATTCTTTTATTGTTATTGTAAGCTACCCGACGGATATCATGTATTTCTTGGATATATTCATTTCTTGAATAAATACTTTTTAGACTCATTAGCGCACTAAGAGAATCGGAGAGGATACAATAGTTAACATCATCACCATTCACCGCAAATTTTAGGGCTTGCCCAATTGCAAATAATTCGGCACTGTAGATGGAGGCCTCCTTTGGTAGTTTGAAAAGTCCTTTACCTTTCTCCGAAAAGAAGGCGGATCCTGTAGATTGGTCATCCTTGGACCCATCAGTGTAAATAAGCTGAGTAGTAGAGTAGCCGGCCAGTAGCTCATTCAGGTGAACTTGGTACAAAACAGGGTGCGAAATTGCTTTAGGAAATTGGACCAATTTTATGTTTATGTCTGGAGGTTGAATAGCCCAAGGAGATTTAAGGGAAAACATAGGAATGAATTGTTGGTTCCAGTGGAGTTCTTGTATTAACAATTTAGCTCGAACATTGCACGGAGGGTGAAGTCTCATTGACTGTTTAAATAGGTTGTAAAATAATGGTTTAACGAAGTCTATATGGCTAGGATGGTCTGGGTTTCCTATCACCCGCACAGCAAGCATCAATATTTGTTTGGAAATTCTATACTGCATCGGTAATTGCCCACCCACTGCATATAAACTATGGATAGGAGTGGTGCGGTGTGCTCCTAGAGCGATCCTTAATCCATTGTGATAAACAGATACCAATCTTTTGAGTAAAGTTTTATTCGTGGAACTATATATACATAGTCCATACTCCATTTTCGACCGTATAGAGGCGTTGACAATAGCAAGAAGAGTCTGGGTATTAGATCCCCATTCTTGATGTGAAATCATTTTAATAACATTAAGTGACGAATTACAACTGTCTATAACATTTTTGATGTGTAATTTCCATGACATTTTTTTGTCAAATGTTAGCCCCAAGTATTTGATTTCCGAGACCTGCTTTAATATCTTTCCATATAGCCTTAAAGTAGGGATAGTTGGACACTGTTTCTTTGAAAACGTGAGCCCTTTTGTTTTTTCCGGTGAAAATTTGATGCCATTTTCATTTGACCATAGTTCGAGCAAGTTAATAGATTTTTGTAACTGTTTTTCTGTTGTCTTAGGGTTCTTGTTAGACGAAAATATAACCAGATCGTCGGCATATAAAGTCCCTTGTACCGTTTTGGGTATCCCGTCTAAAATATCATTGATAGCTATTAAAAACAAGGTAGGGCTTAAAACAGATCCCTGGGGGACTCCATTTTCTTGGGTCATCTCTTCCGAGCATACGGTTCCAATACGAACCATAAATTTCCTGTCTGTTACGAAATTTTTGACGAAATTAGCGATTTGACCATTAATTCCCCATTTATTAAGTATACTCAATATTCGGTGCCTCCATGTGGTGTCATATGCTTTCCGAAGGTCGAAAAAGACTGCTGATAGTTGCTCTTTTTTGACAAAGGAGTTTTTTATTGCCATTTCCAACTTACTAATACAATCGATTGTAGACCTGTCTTTTCTAAATCCATTCTGATTAGGGTTAAGTAGCTTGTTTGATTCTATATGGCACAATAGTCTATTTTTGACAATTCTTTCTAAGATTTTACATACAACTGACGTCATTGATATTGGACGATAACTGTTAGGGTTGTTCTTCGGTTGATTATGTTTGTAGATTGGTACAACTATAGCTGTTCGCCATATTTCAGGAAAATCTCCAGTATTCCAAATATGGTTATACAATTTCAGTAATTCCTTTTTGACAAATGTTGTAGAATTCTTAATCATTAAATAATGTATATTGTCAAAGCCTGGGCTAGAGCCTTTACAATGATTCAAAGCATATTCAAGCTCATGGAATTGAATGTCCAAGTTATAAATATCGTCGTTGTTAGCATATACGTTTAACTTATTTTTCTCAGTTGCCATTTTTTTGTTTCTGAATTCGATATCATAATTAAGATTACTGGAGTTCTTTTTAAAATGATTTGCAAAGACGTTCACAATATCTTCTTGTGTTGTATAAGTAATATTATCTTGTACTATACCAGTGATTGCGAATGATGTATTGATACCTTTCATTCTCCTTACTTTGTCCCACATTTCTTTGTTTGAGGTACTTATGTTGATAGAATTTACAAAACTCTTCCATGAATTTGTTTTGCTAGTTTTAACTGTTTTTCTTGCTATCGCTCTAAGTTTCTTGTATTGGATAAAATTTTCTTGCGATGGATTTCTTCGATATTTATTAAATGCATTGTTTTTCTGTTTTAAAGCCTCTCTGCAATGTTCACTCCACCATGGAACTCTGTAGGGTCGATTCATATTGGTTGTTATAGGGATGGATGCCCTAGCTGCTTGAATAATAATACTATTTAATTTTTTACAATTATAGTCGCTACTAGTATGTTCAGAGAAAATAAACGGATTTATTGTTAGTTCATTTGCGAAAACATTCCAATTAGCATTATCAGTTTTCCAGTTCTTTCGTAAGGGAAGGTCACTCCGGACACTAGAGTTGAGTGCTATCATAATAGGGAAGTGGTCGCTATCAAATAGATCTTCGAGAACAGTCCATGATAAGTTTGCGGCAGTTCGGGAATCGGATAAAGCTAAGTCTATAGCCGAAAAGCTATTTGTTCTGGCGTCGAAGTGTGTGGCTGCTCCAGTGTTGAGTAATACTATGTCATTTTCATTGATTATCTTCTCGATGACTTTTCCACTCCTATTTGTTTTGCTGCACCCCCATAAAGTGTTATGGGTGTTGAAGTCTCCAACAAGGATGAAGGGGGACGTTAACTGAGTCAAAATGTCTTCTATCTCTGCTGGTTTAAGTGTGTAATCCGGAGGAATATAAACGTTGACGATGGTAAGGGCTTGTGGTATGAAAACCTTTACTGCAACTACTTCAAGATTAGTATTGATTAAGTTTATATTTTCGTAGTACAAACTGTTCTTGCAAAAAGTACTAACTCCCCCACTTGCATGATCAGTTAGCCTTTTTTTGTGCACGGATGAATAACCCCTAAGTACAGGTCGGTGTTTATCTTTGAAGTGAGTTTCTTGAAAACAGATTATATCCGGTTGATGGGTCATGGCTAAAATTTGAATATTTTCGAGGTGTGTAAAGTAGCCATTACAATTGAACTGGATTAAACGAATAGGTTGCATTATATGGAAATTTATGAAAATTTAATTAATATTCTGAGAATTCAGATCTATCTGAAGTGTATTCAGAAGTATGTTCTGTAGCTTTCATTACCGCATTCCTTATGCGGGTAAATCTATTTTTCAACTTTTTATCTGTTAGAAGAGGGTAGAGATCGAATAAGGTGTTAATTATTGCATTCGGATCCGTAGAGTATTTTTTACTTGTCTCAAGGAGGTCATGGGAATATTTAGCAGACATAAGAAATTCTGTAAGGGACTCGAGTGTGAATTTAACGGGAAGGGTATCAGCTTGATCAATGAGAATTTGTTTTATAGATTGTAGTTGTTCCCCAAGTGCTTCTTTTTCCTGTTCATAATTCTTTGGATGCGGTACATTTTTTTTCTTGGCTGTTGTAGATTTCTGGGTAAACGTAGTTTCTTTTTCTGGTATTGTTTTAAACAACTGCCCTGTGAGAGATTGCATGTTGACTTCTACTTCTTCACCAGAGGGAATTTGCGTTGGATGAAATCGCTTTGTTGGGGCTTTACCAGTTGACTGAGTATTTTCTGTATTTGCGATTGAGCGTGGGCGTTTGATTGATGGGAAATTAGTATCCATCTCTTCCCCAGTCCTCTTAGTTAGGTCTTCTTGGATGACTTCAGTTGAAGAATTGTTTGGTAAAATATCATTGGACGTGGAATTAGGATTTGGACATTTAGATGATGTATGGCCTAATTCTTTGCAGATGAAGCATTTAATTTCATCCTTCTGTATGAAAATACGATAGATATCTTCTTCATAGTGAAAGGCAAGGGAAGATGGGATGATCATGTCTTCTTCAGAATACACGAAAACATATCTTCTATAACTAACTATATGAGCGTACTCTGCTTCTGTAAAACCGGCTTTGATTAAGTAAATAGGAGATGACAGCTTCAGCCCAGCTACTCTCAATTCCTTTTCAATAATCGAATTTGGTATGCATGGTGAAACATTTGATAGTAAGATTTTTACCGTTGGAGTTACGAGTCGACGTATCTTAATGCTTTTTTCACAAACAATTGCGTACTGATGCTTTTCGAGAAGATTGTCTACAGTTACTTTGTCGGTAAGGTAAATACCTATTCTTTGGTTAGATAATCGAGAGGCGGCCAAAATGTTTTTCGGACCAACAAGATTCCCAATCGATATAACGTAATCTTTCAACTTTATTTCTGGATATGCACTTAATATAATACCTTGATCCTTGTTTGGGTGATTAAATAGATTTTTAGCGACACCGGAATATGTAGTTTTGCTTGTTGATTCTTTATCTAAATGATGAGTTTCATTTGCCCCTTGGCCGTAGGCTGAACTGTTAGCACTTGGAAGTTGACTTGGTTGCGTATATTCAAAATTTAGATCCATTGGGTGAAACATGATGTGCCGTGTGGTGTTGGCTAAAAAGCCAACACCACGTGCAACACGAGATATTAAACAAAAGGAAAGACTTACTGCGGCCTTCCACACCAACTATAATTGTATCGTTGAGACAAGAAACGTGGAAGTCAAGTGTTCCTCAGATAGGAAACAGACGAAATACCACGGTCACTGGAGTAGCATCTACACGCATTCACAACCAGTGCACAACTGACGGTTGTTTTATTGCTTTTCAAAATATTCGGCTTTAAGATTTATACACTTTTGCATGCGTTCAAATTAATTCTCGAAACATCTTTTCCACTCTGAAGTTGGTATCCCAAAAACATGGTTTTTGAAGGCTTCTCCAGCTTCTTGGGGTGATGAAAATCGCCGTCCACGCAATTTTTTTTTTGACATTCGGGAATAGAAGGAAGTTATTAGGCGATAAATCAGGTGAATACGGACAATGAGACATTAATTATATGTTTTTCTCCTTTAAATAATCAACTGTTTGACGTACTGCGAGCTGGAATTGTTATGACGAAGAATGATGCGAGGTTTTCAGTTGTTTTGTTGATTTCGTCGATAACTTCTGGAAAATAAATTGTTGTATGCCACTCAGCGTTAACTGTTCTTCGAAGAAATGGTTGCTACATGCTTAGTACAACCGAAGAAACAAGCTATTATTTTCTTCGAAGTGCTTCGTGAACGAACAACTTTTGTGGAATTCGGTTCACCTTGGAACACCCAAACAGTGGATTGTTGCTTAGTTTCTGTTTCATACAAATATATCCAAGTTTCGTCACCTGTTGCGATGTTGTATACCAATTTTGCAGTTCCTAGGTCAAATTTTTTGAGCATTTGCTTACACCAATTAACTCGAGTCTTTTTTTTTGAGCATCTGTCATCGGGAACAGATCTTTCCCACAGTTAAATGTTCATGCAAAATTGAATGTACTGCAGTCTTCGATATCCCTAAGGATGCCTCTATCTCCCTGAAGTCACATGCCGACTTTCTTCAATCATGTTGGGCACAGCATCGATGCTTTTTGGAATAACAACCGATTTTGGTCGACCTTCACGAAATTCATCACTGACGGACGCACGATTACGACGAAATTCTGCAAACCAATTGTAAATAGACCTTTCTGATGGTGTTTCATTACCAAACTTAGAACGAAGAGATTCTGCGCATTGAGTAAGGCATTTGCTAAAATCGTAAAAAATCATCCAACGAAAACATTCAGCTAAAATTTCAATTTTTTCACAAAATTGCTTTTTGTAAACGTTCACTGTAAACAAACTATTCGGTCAATTTCTAAGTTGCCACTGTTTTAACAATAACAAATATTAAATTGTATGAAAATACAATGACACATTTCAATAGCGCCACCTAGTTGTCGTTTGTAAAAACTTAAAAGGCAGCCTTCGTACTAGGAGAAAATCATTTTAATAGACACCCATAATTGTTCCATCCGTAAATGAAAACAGAATACTATTTAATTATTATATCGTTTTATTTTTGTGTGGGATAGAATACTAAGCAGCCACATGAGTTGTCCTTGCGGCTTCGAAGGCACTATTAGAAGTAGCATCTTAGAATCGTATTTAGATAACAGATTTAGAGGAAGATGAATTGATGGTGGAGATGGTTTCTGGAGTAAGTTGTACCCTCCGTTCTCGTAATTGTAAGACTGTGAGATTGAGCTTCGGATTGAAACTCTAAAACAGTTTAAATTAGGTTTGTTCCAACACCTCGAGACACTGTTCGCATGGTCACGCGCATTCGCAATGAATAAAACGGATCACGTTTTATCTATTGTTGGAAGAAATCTATAATCAAGCGTGATCCAAAACCGTTTTAACAATATTAATAATAGTAATAGTGTCTATTATTTCCCGCGAGAACATGGGGAGGGTGTTACAAATTTACTCTTCTTTATTTCTATGTTTAATCGAGGAAGGTGGCTCAGCGGTAGAGTGGTTACCTTTCATTCGGCAGATCTAACTTACGGGCCGTCTGCCCTGACCCAGGTGTTCGTGGTTTTCCTGGGTTATACAGGTGAATGCTGGGACAGTATCATCCACGAAATTCCATTATCCAAATTTCCTGGTCTTTCCTATCCTTACATTCCCATTACTGGCTAAAGAGGTGTTTAGGGTTCCGACGTGGAACCCGTCTGATTCCTATAGCGGTCCGCCCCCTTGTGGGGATTGAATCTGCGTTGATTTTTCTTTTTCCTTTCCGTGTTTGTATCTTGTTGTCCTGTTTTTTCCATACCTCCATCGTTTTCACATTTCTGGCGTAACAACTGATAATGCTTCAAGTCTGCATAATTTTATTTACTATTTGACATAATGGCAAACAAAAATAAATTTGTATATTATATAGCACCAACTAGTTGCTAAAAACCAATAAATATTATTAATTCCATGGAGTTTTTATACTCCTATAAATGATCTTTCGAACTGCATTATTGTATTGGTAATGCGATGTGTATTATCGATAATGTAATTAGAGAATAGTTGGTGGATAACTGATACAAACCGAACAAATAATATTAAGCTTAATCAGAAAGCATTTTAAGTATTTATTTAATTTCCTATTAGTAATATATCGTTCCCAGTTAAAGGTATGTTTAATAATTTAGATGATTGTGGAGTAAATTCTACAGTAAGTTGCCTAAATGTTGAAAATGAGTAAAGATAACTACGGTACTGGGCAGCATGCATTTTAAGTAAAATTTATCAGCGAAGGGGCAGGTCGATGTTTTAGTTCGTACAGTTTTGCATTCATCCGGTAGCCGGGTAACCCTGTGAGACGGACTATACAGTTCTATATAGTTTATACCATCAGGAAATTCTGATTCCTCGAGGAACTGTAAAGTATTCTTTAACTGCTCACTTAATTTCTGTATTTGACGAATTCTCTTCGACCAAAGCAGTTTTTCGGCCACAGAAATACATGGAAGCTGTACGCAGCTAACTAAAACGAATATTGTTGATGTGGCAGCAAATCTTTCAACAATTCGTTGATTTTTAAGACTAGAATCATGGGCCTATACATTGCCTTGACGAAAACTGACTATTATGTCCTGAAATGGGTCTATTTCACGGATATCCTATGTTAATTGATCCAAGAAGTTGTAGCTGTTACATTTTTTGGAGAATAATATATTAACAGTATCTCTTTAGCATCTTCGAAAATAGATGTTATTACTTTTCCAGTAGGTTTCATAGATATTCCCATCTTTTACGGCAATATTTTCTTTTTTTTTTCAGTTGTATTATTTCATTGGACCTATATTTTCTTGTGGTTGCAGACCGGCGCAAAAACTCATTTTTTTTTACAATAGTGCAAATATTTTTTTGATGACTTACATTTGATTAAGTTTATAATCAATCATTGGTCAACCTATTTTGCTTGTAACTCTTTTATACTTAATTTTCTAGAAACCAGGAATAGACGATACCCTAAAGCCAAATTATGGTTAGCTTTTCATAATTTCTGGTGTTGTTTGGGTCGGATTCTAGGATTTTACATAGTCCAGATAGGATGCAGTTGAAAATGAAGAAGTAGCCTCCTCTAAATATTTGTCATGTTCGTATGAATCTCCTTTGCCAATAACCTTCCTTTACAAAATACTTACTATAGTGCGAAATTCTATTTATTTGTTTTAAATAAAGTTACAGAAGCTTCAATTTAAAAATATATGCAAGCAACTACTTGACAGAAGAACTTGATCTTCTACAGTTGTTCATATGGTACATGAAACAGTTCCCTGTATATATAATTTAAGAACTACTAACGCCATTAAACTGCATACCGAGAACTTTCTAGATCATATTCGATTTTTAACCTATTTTTAAGTATTGTTACATTACGGAGAATCATTTTTCAAGCCAAAACCAATACTGATGGTTGTAATGTTTAAAAAATAATTGAAATTATTCACTTCTGTGTTTACTCTTTATAAATACCTTGAAATCATGTTCGATTGCGTTTGGGAAACTGCCTATTATAATTTGTCCAAGCACATTTCTAATATTAACTAATAGAGATATCAAGCTGATTCATTTATGAAGCTTCACCCTATTATAATTACCAACGGCAACCTATCGTCATACTTTATACGTTACATAAATTAAGGGTCCCTCCACTCGCTTGCTTTATTAGCAACCACTTATCGCAGCATTAATAGCTGTTTATGAGTTTGCGCAGTGTTCATTGTAAGGCATTTCAAAGAGGAATGGTTGGATGCAAATATTTGTTATGCCGGTGAAAGTAATTAGAAAGCGCTGAAAATAAATAAATATACCTGGCATTCTATACATCTACAGCTATCAGTTTGTGAGCAAGTTAATCCTAAAATGGCGGCAGCTTCTTCGTACAAATCTAAGCTACTTCTCCTTGTTCTCGAACTATCACTTTTACTGTTTCTACTCTTGCTAGTTTCTTGGCTGGTTTCTAAACCCTTATGTTCCTGGGCAGCAGTCTTTTCCGCCTTATTCTGGATGAAAAACTGAAACAGACAAAATAGTTTGTAAGTTTATTATGCAAATTCTCCAATAGGAGAGGTGCTTGGATAAAAAGGAAACGACCTTAAAATATATCTCGGGGTAAACTTTTCCTAGGAAAATGACCAAATATTTTAACATTAAGTGCGAATCGTGTGCCCATAACTGCATTACGTGAGAAAACTACAAGTGGAAAATTCGAAAACGACCACAAGCGTGGAGATGAATCCACAATATTTGGGTCGGGTTGGGATGCGCCAAGCTATAGAAACATTCTGTCCTATATTATTACTCTTATTTTACTTCTTATTCCATTTTTACATTATAGATGGCCCTTCGTTTGCGGCATGTTTTTCCCTTTAAATTGGATTTCCACGGATAAATTGTTTCCTTGATATTTATTTTGCTAGCTGTTTGTTTTGGTAACGAAATTGGAGAAATAAATTTCAGTTTTGAAGTTCCACTTTTATATATCGCCACCGTTATATTTTGCGCCCCGATGTTGCAATGCGCTTCTATATCTCGCCATTTTCCGATAAGTTATTGTTGTGGTATTGAAAACTGCCGAGCGCGATTGGATTAAATTTAGCTTTTATGTTTAAATTCAGACAGGAGCTATTTATTGTTGATATACTGACTAGATTTACAAGGGCATTGTTGCTTTTTGAAATAGAAAAACAAAGTTATAACCCAATAGTAGGCCGCGCATCAACGAACAGCCTTATAATTAATTTTTTTTGTTATCTCTAAAGTTGTGCCTGTTATATTTCATTAGCTCAGCAGTTCCTGCTCATTTGCCATTTAAAATGGTTTTAGATATAGATTTAAAAATTGATATATTAGAAGTTGAATTTATTCGCATACTGCAGAGTAAAAAAATTTACTTCTTCTTCTTCTTTGTATAGGCCAATGGCCTGTTAATTACCTACAATGCGGTAGGTTCTGTGAGCCCTCTTTGCCCGTATGCCGGGCAGGAGGCTAGCCTAACCCGTCGAACAGAGAAGAGAAGTTCCACTACAAGGTTAACGATTATCAAAGATGTTTGTAAGACAACCGGGACCGACGGTTTTACGTACCCTCCGAAGCACGGGAATTTACATTTGTAGTTACTGACCATGGTCGCCATCTTGATTTTTTTAACAGCAGCATGAGCTATGTTATAAATCATTAGAAAGCTTAGTGTTTCTCTTTCCAACCATGTAAAATATGAGAATTTTTAAATTTATTCTGTTTTCTGGTCTATTTACATACACGCAACTTTTCAAATATCCCCCAAAAAAATTAAAAGAGGACATGTCAATCTCCCGAGGCTACTTCACTGTTCACCGTCGAGGGAAAATGTCGACTAAACAATTACGTACTCTATAGTGGGGAGGCGCACCATCCTGCTGAAACCAGATGGTTTCACTGACTGCATGAAAACTAACAATAGTATATATACTTGTCACATGCTAACTTCTTACTGATTGATTTTTTGGTTATTTCTGATGCCTTGTCAAAGCTGCGGTTCCTAGATTTAAAGAATCTACGGTAAATTAGCTGGCTAAGCATACTGAAAATCTTTTCCCAATTTTTATGCATTACTTTCTTATGTTGAATACTCGTACATAATTGCGATGGTTATAAAAATAAAAAAAATTAAATTAAAATTCAAGATGGTGGCTGCGCTCAAACATTGCAATTGTATACATTCTTTTCAGTCTAACATTTGGGAAATAATTTGAAGTTCTAATCTTTCAATTTTCAAACCTATGTCCAAAACCGTTTTAGCAGACTATTAAGCCATTTATTGAAACAACCGGGAGCGAACGGACTAAAGAAAATATAGAAAATATACGGATGGTACACATTGCCTCACCAAATATACCGAAAATTTGATAAATAGTAAGAATCTGTCCAATCAGATAACAGTATGTTTTACATAATATATGATGAAAAGTTATTATTTATACAGGCTGTTTCAGACCACCAGTCCCACCCCTTTTCTTGTGAAACACGATTAGTTGTAAAATTTATAAAATTATTTTTGTTACGAAAGCACATCCGAAGAATTTTTTGGTACTGCTAGAATTTTCCGCGGAAAACCGGAAGTAGGAAAAACTGGAAACAGATTTGAAATTTCGAACATAAGTGATCTTTGATAGCGTTGGACAGAAGTTTTAAAATGAATTCTTTGTATTTGAAAAATTGTTTGATACGTTACGGTTGATGAAAACATTAAAAAAAAGAATTAAACGGTAATCTACGTTTTTCATTTTGAATGATGTTCGAAATGTCTGCCCCTCTCATTTAAACAATTCCGTCCTCTTTTTGCTGCTTTATCGGTTATTTGTGTTATGTCCACCCTTGTAGTGGGATGATGTTGGTAGACGAGATCTTGCAGCCGTTCCCACAAGCAACTCTAGCGGCGTTAGATCGGGGGAACGCGGGGGTCACGCCAGACGACCTTGCCTACCTATCCATAATTTGGGGAACAGTTGTTCTACTGAAAGTCAAGCAAAAATCGAAGAATTGCCCAGCATGTGGCCACATGTAGGCTGCCATTGACAATGGAATATCTTTTACTAGCTCACAGAGAACATTCCCAAGTAAGTCGACGTACCCACATTATTCCATTTAAAGAAATAAGACGACACCTCACCAAGCGTTGAGGCTGTACTTATTTCGGCTGGCCACTTCTTCCAACCACCGTGGGAGTTTCTCGACTCCAATGGTGCGCATTGTGGATATGCACTTCAGTGTTAGTACCTTTAAAGATAGCTGCGCCAGTCCAAAAAATTCCACGGTGAAGGTTAAGGCGTTTACTGAGACACCAATTGTAAAATAATTTTCAATTTTCAAATCTATTGTGGATTAGTAGTTGGTGAAGGTTGATATGATATGGATGGAAACCTGCAGATTTTAGGACTTGCCATACGGTCGCATTACTTATGTTAGAATTTCGGAATATTTTTCTAGTAGAATCACAGGGATTTATAGCAACAGCGGCAAGAATGTTCGCTTCTCTATTATTCTAATGGGTAGCCTGATCCGGTTCTTTCTATTATTGCACTGAATTTAACTGGTTGTTCGCACACGATAGGCAACACGTTGGAAAACTCTGCGAGAGTGATGTACACCCTGTGGGTATTTCCTAGCGTAAAAATACTTTGCAGTACCATCACCGTATTAAATCCTTCTTGGTTAGAAAAGGCATCGTATTTTGAAAAACGAATAATAAAGAATAAAATTACTTAAGAATGATGCGTCAGCGCAAAAAGATTACAATTAGTGAACAAGAACAAATCACCAGAATTGAAAATTGGAATAACTGATCAAAACGCAAACCACAAGGATCAGAATAAATCAACAAGAAATTCTAAAAATTTTACAATTTATTTACCATTCACAGTTAAACGGTAGGTAACTTCTACGATTTTTAAATCATAATAATAATATCAATTACATTATGTTATATATATTTTTTAAATTATTTCCTCAACCGTAAGCGATACCATAAAAATTCAAATAAGAAAGATTTCTATCTGAAATCCTTATTCAACGATACCAAACATGACCCATGCTTCTATTGTAATTGCATTTTAAAGTTGCTACCGGCTTTCCCTATTTCCGTTTTTCCGGAAAAGTCTAGGAATGCCGATAAATTCTTAGCATGTACTTTGATAACAAACATTTTCATCAACTTCGCAGCTCATCGCGTTTTAAAAGAGAGTGGTGGAACGGGTGGTCTGAAACCTCCCGTATACTACTTATTTCATATATTTAAAAGTAATTTTAAAATTATCTTTCAAATGGTGTATGCAAAATACATGCATTTATTTTAACTGAAACTACGTTTGAGGAAGGAAATACTGATATCTTGATAGGACATAAATTTCTTGTTTATATCTTGACATATCACTACTATACCATGCATTTCATAAAAATTGGCGATGTGAAGATTCAACCACTTGTTATGGAATGACCTACTGTACTTGAACCCTACGGTGTTGGTAAATATACCATGATTATTCTTAGGTTTATTTCTAGGTCGACATTCTCAGTTTATTAATTGTTTCTTGTCTTACTTCGTTTAAATTGAGCATTATATTTTAATAATAAAAATAATAGACAAAATTTCAACATGATTTATTTACTTTTGTGCTTTATACGTATTTCGACATTTAACATGTCATTTTCAAAAGCATTTAATATTGTAAACATTTGTAGCTAGGGCAACAGCACACTGGATCTTGATTTCGGACTTTGCTCCGGTCTTCTATTTCAAAAAGAAAGATTATCAATTAGTAATTTAAAGAACATATTCAAAAGATCATTCTGAAAAGGTTGCATATTATTTCGGTGACATATCGGAAAAAATTGCTAAAATTATAATCAAAGCAAGTAGGGTAGGTGCACCAGTTATAGCCACTTTAAGCGAAAAGTCAAATGTGTCTTCTTATACGAATTTTAAATAAAGTTGTACCTTACTATGGGTTTGGTTAACAGAACGGCTGAGATGTGTATATTACAATCGCTATGACACAAACAGGATAGAAAGTACTTACGTTTAGAGTTTTTTTTATTAAATAGAAAAAGGCGTCTTTTCCCAGTTTTAGCCACACAGGAACCACCTTTAGCCACATATCATGTGCCATATATAGCCACAGTAGAATTAAATGTAGAAACACGCATGAGTATTCTGTTAAAACTAGATAACAATAAAACCACAATTTAGATAATACTCAGATTAAGTACGTAGATTTAATAAATAATATAAAATATTATGTTTAATGTGACAGAATACCTTTAGAAGCACACACATTTTTAAGTGAGCTGGGTATAGCAAAATATAGTTCTAAATATAATTCATACAAGAAAAATTTATTCAATAATGTATAAATACAAAGATTCAAATGAGTACATTACGGATAATATTCGAACATCTTCTCCACTGCGAACATACCTCTTGATTTAAGTGCCGAAGGCCGTGGAATTATTTCTACTATGTCTCGGTATGAATACCAAATAATGTCGGGCTTTTCTGGCCATTTCCAGTGTGCTCCACTATTTGCCATTGCTTGACACCTGGCTACTTCATCCTCTACAGTTAATACCTTTGCTGGATAAAATTTGTTATCATAGCGTACAATAACATAGGAATTAGTAGTTAATTTTGTTAAAATTTCCGAATCTGCTGGTTGATTATCACTGTCATTATAAATTTCTTCATTTTTTTGCTTCGTTGCCGTGCCATCATCTATAGTGACATTTAACTGTTCCTGAATATTGTCTTCTTTACGTAAATTTCCATTTGTACACAAATCAGTCTGGGATATTATTTCAAATTTTTCGATTTTCTTTGAAACTATCTTATTTAACTTTGTGTTCTTATTTGTCTTCTTCTTCTCAATGGCTGCCGTTTTTCTTTCTTCTCTACGTGCCTTATTTGCCAATTTTTGTTGTTCTTTTTGTAGAGTCTCCCTTTCTCTTGCTTGTGCTAACTCAATCCACTTATCAGATGTCAAAACCGATGGTAATGGTTGGATCTTTCGTTGTTTCTTTGAAGGTTTTGAATGGGGCTTTTTCTACTATCTTCTGTACTGAGTATATTAGACCATCCTTGTTAACGGGAAACCCATTTGCGGCATTACAAATAATCCAGTCTACGAGTTCTTTTTCCACATTTTCTCCCAACACAGATTCTGGCCCTACTCTTTCTATATTTTCTGAAGTTCTTCCTGCCAACTTGTCCCTAAGGGTGGTTCTTGGTATTTGAAATAATTTAGCAGCAGTTGCAACTGGCATACCATTTTCTCTTATTTCTGTTAATGCCCGTGAGAGTTGATCCTGCGAGTATTCGTGAATGGAACCTTTATTTCTCTGTCGACTTTTGGGTTGCAATTTTTTTTTATAACTGTAGTATGTGGTTTAGATTTTATGGCCCTTTCCCCTTTCTTCTCCTGTTTAGGTGCCATGAAGTAAGTGATAAGAACCTAGATAGATATTTTGAGTCAACTAAATTGTTCGAATTACAAATTGGTAGTAGGTTCGTATAGGTACTAAAACTACTGTGGCTAAAACTAGTGCAATGAATGCGCTATTTATAGCCATGTGTATGGCTATAAGTGGATATTGTTATATATCACTGTTCTAGTTATAACCATCTGTAATTTTACAGTATTAAGTGGGACAAACTAACACAAACTCGGAAAAATAATTAAATTAGTAACCTATTTGACTCTAAAACATCATTGCAAACGCGGTGGCCTTAAAATTATCCAAATTAACTTAAGTTACTAACCTCGTTGTCCTTAAGGAAAGTTGTAAGAAACCACGTGTATATCACCAACCTACTTTGTAAGTGAGGTTATAGACGTTTTAGAACAGCGGACAGAGTCTGCGTAGTACGATTTCGTTTATAGCTAGTTAGAGCGCGAAATACAATTCTCTATATTAAAGTTTCCCTATTTCTAGCTTATTTCTAGTTAAATAATACAGGAAATGGCTATAACTGGTGCAGTGGCTAAAACAGGTACCTCTACCCTACAACAAAAAACCGTTTCCACACCTTATTCGAAGCAAAACATAGCACTAACAATTTGTTAAAATCAGATATTTACAAATTAAACTGTTCACAGTGTAATTATGTATACATAGGCCAAAACGTAAATTGGATATATTCTTCTACTTCGAGTACTTTATCTCTTACGAGACGTGGCAATTTTCGCTTCTATACCTGTGTTGCGCGTTTAGAGTGCCATAGACATAAAAGACCCACAGCTTAACGTGGGCTCCAAACCACGGGAAGTGTAAACACTTCTACTCCAGAAAACATTTACTAGGCAGGTTTGCCATTGCCTTGCGAGGGAGAACGTCCGTTAAAAATTCGTTGTTCCGGTACTGGGAATTGAACCCAGGACCTTCAGCGTAAAAGCGTAACGCGCTAACCTCTAGCCCACAGTGGCATAAAAATTGGATATAGTCGAGGCCTTTCAGATTTACAAACACACCTTTAATGAATGAGCAAATTGAGCTCGTAAATTCTCCGCTATTGGAAGTTCTGGAATAGAAGACCTGAGCCAAGTCCGAAATCAAGATCCAGTATGCTGTTGCTCTAACTACAAATGTTTACGATATTAAATGCTTTTGAAAATGACATGTAAAATGCAGAAATACATATAAAGCGCAGAAAGTTAATAAATCCTGCTGAAATTGAGTCTATTATTATTATTAGAATATTCTCACTTCAGCCTTTAATGTTACGTAATTTGGAAAATATAATTTTCAGCTTACTACTTTCTACTGTCTTTTTAGCAATTTCAACATTACATACGCTTTAATTATTTATGAGCCCCAATTCAGTTTGATTAATTAATTCAGAATGATTAACTTTTTCTTAATAAAGACTTGTTGGGTGTTGTTACACAGTAGTTCAAGAAGATGAAGCTAAAATAAAGTCGGCAGGTCGTAAGCTTATTCGGATTTCGAATTTATTTAGAGTGTACAAGTTTGTTGGGTACTTGTTTGAAGTTGTTTCAAGCGGAAAGCAGCGGTTAGGTTAACAAGCACTTTGTCAACAGTTTCCTTTTTCTTCCAATGTTTCCGGTTGGTTTGTGCCCTGTTCTGTCAACAGCACGGGGGCTCTCGATTCTTTTTGAATACTTTGCATTTCCTTGCAGAATGATGTGCAAGTAGAATTGTGGAACTCGACGAAATAACGTCGTTATTTTGCGTTAGAATTGCGCTGAAGCTGAAGCCGCTTATGAACAACGACTTCCATTAAATGACTGCAAGATCCACTGCACCTCATTTGAATTGGAAATTTACTTAGCTGGTGGTGCTTTGAACAATCGTAATTATTTTTAAATCACTTGAAGCGCTGCAAGCTGCAGTGGTTTATTGCATTTGGTTTTTTGAATGTATGCTCATTATTTTTTTAAAATGCTTATTTTACACTAGCCAGTTTTCGAATCCTGACCGTACTTATACAATTATTCTGCACAATTAGGTAATAGACAAGTATAAATTACTTACACAAAAAATGGGTATCGTCGATCTATTTGCTAGAAATTGTTGAATATAAAAATTATTAATGTTTTAGAATGCAGATAATTGATATTTTCAAATATGCAGTGTGTTAAGAGACTGCTTTAAGTATGACGCTTTTGTAAATGGTAAGAAAACAATTGTCAGCCTCACTTTTCAGCAAAGGCTAAAACACTAAAGATTTTTCGATTCCGCAGATAATTTAAATACTTACGATTTCTTGATTGTTCAAGAATCTGAGAAAATAATGATTTATTCTAGTAATTGACAAAATTACTGGCAGACCTATTTTATTTCAAATCTAAAGTACTCAAAAGTGGTCACGCATGTTTGTTTTGCTAATATTGTTTTCATTTTAAATCTTCTCATTTAACCTTGTACATTTTTTATGTAGAGGGTATCAATCTGCAAACGTACAATATATTCTGTCACTGCAAGTAACAGAGGTATAGCAAATTTCCAGTTTCTACAACATGAAGGGGCAATCACATGACTTATAAGAAAACCTTCTCCATTCAACCCATTAGGGTCTAAAAAAATTAAAATAGTAACACCCACCTCGTGGTACTCATTGAAATGGTCTTACAAAATGCTAATCAATATTAACAACTATTTTTTACCATATTCCTTTAAGATCTCCAGATTTGACCCTATTAGATTTCTTTTTATGGGTTAACTTAAAATCTGTTATCTACCAAACTCAGCCTCAGTTCATAGCACAACTGCGACAAGAAATAATATAGGAGTGGCGAGTGATTTGAGAGTAAACTTTATTATTGCGTAGATAAAAATAATTTTGAATATTACTCTAATATTTTAAATTTGAATTAAGATAACTGGCTATAAACATTTTTTCCTTTATTTATTAACTTTTCCGAAAGGAATCAAGTAAAATATGTTTAATACTATTGAATAGCTTTTCGTAAAAGATTTTTAAGGAGGTATCACAAGGTGGGTGTTTCCATTGGAATTTTTTTTGTTGGGTTAGTTAGAGTCCAAGGGTTACCAAAGTTACCACGATGGTACCCCTTCATGTTGTAGAAACGGTTTCTAGAAATTTGAAGTGAGTCTTTTACTTTCAGTGATATAACACATTGAAATGTTTTCAAATTGACAACCCGTGGAATAATATATCTGAATTTGTATACCGGATAGAACTTTGAAAGCAACAGTTTTTATTTACTAATCTAAACACTCTTCCGTCGTATTAGTAGGTACTACACAAAAATGGTAGAGAAGTATAATAGATAGTATTAATTTTCAATTGTAGAGGGCTGGGGTGGATCGGTGGTAAAACAGCCAGGCTTTGGATGTAATATTCAAGGGTCAGAAATTTTTCTAATTCTCTGGGTGGTCGGTACTGGGTCCCGGTTTCCGTTTGCCATTGGGGATCAAATTAATGGCACTTCTCATATCAGGGTCGCATTAGAGGAGTAACAAGGCCATAAACAGAAACATTCACACACCAGGCAAGTCAAGCACGGTATCGCGCCACCACGGTAACCCGCAGAGTCGAACCCTATTGTGCATAGCACAAACTAGCTTAGCTTTGCCTCACACCCCCTCGACACTGCGCAAGCGGGTATAAACGAGGATCACCATTATGAAATGAAATAATGATGAAATGAATTTTCAATTGCAAAGTCACAAATGAAGCAGTTATATAAAATAGTAACCAAATGAACACAGTACACAAATTTAAAATCATTAATTATAAAGGGAAAAAATACTGAAACAAAAATATTAATATTAATATTAATATCTTAAGGGTTAAATCTGGCGATACGGCTGGTTTATTTGTAGTGACCTGAATCCGCCAAATAGAAAATAATTTGAATTTTCTATAGCTATTCAATTTGGGAAGATAAACCTGTACTAGAAGAAATAGCTTATTGTTTGGGCCTAACCTTCTCTGACGATTTCCAGCCTACTATTAGATCATAATTTTTCAAAACCTATTTCGGAAAAACACATTTTCTCTTGTGAAAATAAACGCATATGACAAGAAGAATAAAATTATTTTTTCCAATATGAAATGAAATGAAATTTTAAAAACCAAAGATATTGCATCTTTTTCATTTGAAATGCTCTGGAATTCTTCTATGTTAACTGATTAGATTTAAATTATTAGATAGAGATAATCTAATATCGTTTTTTGTACATACTGTAATTTCTTAAAACAATTTGTTCTAGTAGCTACAAAATTCCATATTACTCTAGTTTCGGTTTTCTGCCAAGTAAACAAGCTTTGTAGCTTAGTAGACTATTTTATTAAATTTGACTGGTGTATTTACAAAACAATCTACCGGTTTTTTTTTCTAAACTAAAGCAGTAAATGCTTCCTGTAAAATAAAGTTATAGATGCCAATGTTCTAATTCTAATTATGGTCAAATAATAATCATAAAAACGGTGTATTCTGCAGAAAAGTAAGAAAAAATATATAGGAAATTTTGATTATGTTGAAACTAACAGTTAATATTAGATACAGTAGATAATATTTAAAAAAATCCCATTCAAGGTGTCTTTTAGAAGTAATTGAACAAATTTGTAAAGAAAAAAATATTAATTTTATTTTTATATTTAAGTGTGAACAAGGTTCTTGTTGTCACTTTATAACCTAACTTTATCTACTTGTTCACGAATAGCCTGATGTTAGCCTCACAAAACATTAATAACCATGGAGTTAAGACATACGTGTTCACGTTCAGGGTTTGCTGTAATTTTTACATATTTTTAATATTTTTACTGCAAATATATTGTTGTTAGTAGAGTGGCGACAGTAGTAGGTCTAATTTTAAAGTATACATATTAAGGAATATTATATGAACTTATCTACATTGAAAATTCAACCCAGGCCAATTTTTCTTTGTCATTCACTCTATTTTCATTTCCGTTTTTCCGTTCCAAAGATTGATGAAGTACTAAAAGAACCTTCTTTGGTTACGCAATAATTATATCTGATTAAAGCATTCCTTGCGATAGGCCGCAGAATAAATTTAAAGGGGCCACGAAACCAATTTCCTTTCGTTTTTTCCCCGAAGTTTCTTTATTCCATGGTATGCGTAACGGATAATACGAGCAGACGGGCCGCGACTTGACAGTGCAGGGATTGTTGCTACCCCAATTTGTATTTTGCATTTTGCAGCCTTTCACGGAGAGTGTATTGCGTTCGTTTATTTTTATTTTCCCTCGAATTTCCCCGAGTTCATTTCGCGTTGTTCTATTTTTGTTTTGTTATAGCTGCCGCAGCGCCCTTGATGAGGTTTTTCCCTTAAAGAAAACATTTCGACTCCGCTGAGTCGATTCTACTGCAAATTAATGTTAAATACACGGCCAACTACGACGAGTAGCTTGTATTTTTCTAAATAAGAATTTGTTTTTCGGCTCGGAGAATTGCATTATTTCTTCTAAGCGGGCTTCTTGAATTTAAATCTACTTTAAGCAGTACCACAGACAACCGCTAGACGTCTGATACACTGTTCTGAAAAGCAGATTAATGTGGGAGTGCTCGCTAAGATGTCGTTACTGTTGGTTACCGTTTCGTAAAAATCATCGCCTTACGTGTGCTAGCAGGGAAACGGAAGACGATGCCGAATATTTGAGTAGGTCTTTTCGTGATACAAGCATTTTGAGGTACCTAGTTTCCATAATCTGTATCACATAATGCCGCACGAGCCGAACTAGGAATTAATGTTTTTAAAGACAAAACTATCGAAGCTCTATAGAACTATAAAATTGTAATGTTTCAATTTACAAGCATTTCAGGAAACCATTTTCACTCTCAAAAAATTAGATGGTTAAACCTCTGGAATCCAGAATTTCTTTCTAATGGTAGCAATTTTTAGTGAAACTAATGTATAAATCATCATCATCATCATCATCGTCAGCCGTTGTCTATCCAATTGCAGATATAGGCCTCCCCCAAACTCTTCCACCGTTGTCGATTCTCCGCTTCTCTTATCCAGTTTATTTCTACATTTTAATAATTTAAAATATTTTTTGGAATTGTTATTATTTACAAGCGCCGTTAGTTTATACTAATATTTTAAAATATCACAGCCATCGCTTTAATTGCCTTGTTAATAAGTAATTTCATATTGTTATATACAAATTTAGTGCGTTTTCTTTAGCACATATTATAATAATATACACAGCCAATTATTAACTTGTGTTTAATACATCTACGAGTAAATACTATACAGATTTTAACCTAGTACCTACTACGTAATGATCATTCCACATCCAGTCAGCCAATGTTTTAAGCTTTAATCACCAATTTTAATGAAAAAATACGTGATATACTCCAGAGATATTTAAATTTGAAAATTTAGATATTTGAAATAGTAAGAGATTTATAGGTATAGTCTATTAAACTATGAGCTGTTTCTCTCTCAAACATTCAGTTTTTACTGTAAAGAATATGAAAGGTCCTTTCATTGAGTGTATAGCTTGCCCAAGTGTTTTTACCATATTCGCATAATACATACACCCATTTATTCCATTTTTCCATTATTGGTACAATACAATCTGATAAAAGAAATCGTGCAAAAGTTATTAAACAACGATTGTATTTATTTATAATTCTATTTAAAATTTAATATTTTTTTTAAGTTCGAGTGTTGTAAAGAAGTCAATCTTTTCAGTGTATCGAGATCACTGATAATATGTTTATTATAACGGTAGCTCTTGAAAAATTCAATTTTTTTAACAGGTAGTGGATAGTTTTTCGAGAGGTAAATGTTTGAAAACTCATATTTGCAAAATTAAAATGTTTGTTAATACAGGGTGTCCCAAAACTCCTGGGACATAGAGCTACCACGTATTTTAGAGGTCAAAAGAAGTCGATCATACCCAACTTTGTCATATACCAAAATGTACCGTTTGCCCGTGAGAGGAGTTCAAAGTTAACTTAAAAAATCACATTTTTGTATGCTGTTCAGAAACGTGTGAACCAATTTTAATGAAATTTGGTACCTGGGCACTTCAAAGGAAGCCACTACTTTCAGTAACGAAAGAAACCCAAAGAAAATTGGAGAAGGGTTAAAACCACCCCCACCCCCTGATAAATTTGTTCAGAATTTTTTTAAGGTTATATACGATACGATTCTATGTTTTTTTTAAGGTGAAGACTTATTCATTAGCTTCATTTTTTTACTCTTGTAAAAACTCCGTAATTCGTATAGTTTCGAAGAAAAAAGAATGTTTACTCAAACACTGATAACCGATATTATTATTGCAGGTTTAATTGTATTACAAAATTTAGTTGGCCGTAGACACAAAAATAAAACAAAAGTGATAATTGTGATAGGAAACAAATTCATAATCATCTCAGTTGATTGTTGACAGTAAACTTTTCAATAATTGTTCACTGTTTGTTGATTTTGTATTCCTTTTTGTTATTGTAACCATCGTTGCTGCTGTGATTGTTGTTGTTGTTGTTGTTGCTGCTGCTGTTATTTTTGCCGCTATCAAATATGGATTTCCTTTTCAATGAGCAGACCGACATGTTATTATAGTTCTTGGATATTGTCAAGGTAACTGCCGCGAGAGTGTCCGCGTGTATCAAGAGAGATATCCGAATCGAAGAATTCCAAATCACAAAACTTTTGCTCGTATCGAATGTCGTCTTCGAGAAACAGGAAGTTTGCAGCCAGCCAGATTTAACACTGGAAGACCTCGACAAGCCCGAATACCCATTGTGGAAGGAGCAGTTCTTCCAAGGATTGATAACAATCCTGAGATCAGTACCAGAATTTTGCAACGTGAAACTGGGATTCCAAAAAGCACTGTAAGTCGGATCCTTGCCGATCAATTAATTCGTCCTTTTCACATCCAGCCAGTTCAAGAATTATTGCCACTTGACCACGAATCACGTTTAAATTTTGCAGAAATTATTCGGGAGCGCAGAGTAGTCGACGATGGATTCCACACTAATATCTTGTTTACTGATGAGTCTTGTTTTACGCGTCGTGGCATGACAAACTTACACAATGAACATATTTATGCAGATGAAAATCCACATGCTGTTAAAGCTAGACATTATCAACGAGAATTTAAAATTAATGTCTGGGTCGGAATTATCGACAATTTTTTGGTTGGACCGTTCCGATTGCCTGATCGTCTGGATGGCGCTAGTTACCTTCTTTTTCTCCAAGAAACTTTGCCAGAGTTATTAGAAGACTTGCCCCTTAATTTGCGTCAAAACATGTTTTTCATGCACGACGGTGCACCACCTCATTTTGCACGTGCCGTAAGAGAATATCTAAATGAACAATTTGCTGGTAGATGGATTGGTAGGGGACAAGAAGCACCCATTCAATGGCCACCGCGGTCTCCAGATTTAAATCCTTGTGACTTCTTCATATGGGGAGCGTTAAAAACAAAAGTATACGAGGTACAAATTAATAATGCTGAACAACTGTGGGACAGAATTCAAAATGGTGTAAACGCACTACGAGAAAACGACGACGTTTTAAGAAGGGTGCATTTCAATTTTTTACGTCGTGTTGACCTCGGCATCAATGAAGGTGGAGGTCACATTGATCATTTGTTGTAAAAAAGTTTTATTTTTGTGTCTACGGCCAACTAAATTTTGTAATACAATTGAACCTGCAATAATAATATCGGTTATCAGTGTTTGAGTAAACAATTTGTTTCTTCGAAACTATACGAATTACGGAGTTTTTACAAGAGTCAAAAATGAAGCTAATGAATAAGTCTTCACCTTAAAAAAAACATAGAATCGTATCATCATCCTTAAAAAAATTCTGAACAAATTTATCAGGGGGTGGGGGTGGTTTCAACCTTTCTCCAATTTTATTTGGGTTTCTTTCGTTACTGAAAGTAGTGGCTTCCTTTGAAGAACCAGGTACCAAATTTCATTAAAATTGGTTAACACGTTTCTGAACAGCATACAAAAATGTGATTTTTAAGTAAACTTTGAACTTCTCTCACGGGAAAACGGTACATTTTGGTATATGACAAAGTTGGGTCCAATCGACTTCTTTTGACCTCTCGAATACGTGGTAGCTCTATATCCCAGGAGTTTTGGAAAACCCTGGATAATAATAATGGTGAGGTTCGATATTCCATAAGGGAGTTTGACCTGCAAGGCGGAAGGTGTCCTTGCTCTCACATCCGCTTGCTCCGTCCCAAATTCATGACACGTGGTGATGTGGTGGGTATCACGCAGAACACAACCGCATTATTATTGCCTATTTATTCGAACACATGTACTTAATTATTTAAAGCAACTGGATAGGCCACCCGCCAGGCATCGAGTCGAGGATTTGAACTCCCAACCTTCCGGAACCCAGTGTTCTGACCACTGGACCACATCGGCGAATACCTTAATACTAGTACATTTTTATTGTGTTTAGTAGTAAATTGACCAAATAGGAATTTTTGAAACATGTAAGGGCTCCGCGGATGATTAGTTTTTAATGGAAAAACTATCAAACGAACCTTTTCATTTGATTTTTAAACAAGTGGTATCGAATTTTTAAATATTCATTTCCACTACAATTACAATTTACTGCACCAAATAAGCAGTTATTTTAATATACACTAATTACTGCTATTTGCTTGTAAAGCTAAAGTAGCTTAATGCTAACTGGAATATATTATTCTTGCTTGAGTTAGTTGCCTAGTTTCTGCTTCAAGATACTAGCTTGACCAACTCTATATAACATTTAACATTAATACTAGGCCATCCATAAACACTCGCCCATGAAAATTTACTGAATCCAACACTGTTCTTTGTGTTCCGAGGTCTTAGGAGCTATTTGAACAGAGGTAAATAGGCTACACTTAAAAATTTTCATACTGAAAGAAGCGTTTAATAAGTCAAAATCATATCAATTTAATCAACTAAATTTCTGTTTAAATGTCGAAAGCAATACTTACATCTAATGTCGGATTAAATTTGTGCTTCAGTTTCGTGCTGGGTTTGTACTTGATTGGTTCTCGAGCTCCGTGTGATGCAAACAGATTTGCCAAATTCGTACTCTGCAATAAAAAGAAACTAAGAATTTACATCAAAGAAGAATTATTTTGAGAATGTTTATTTTTGTGATAATCATTTCTCAAAATTTTTGTATAGTGATAAACAAAAGTAAGGCTACTTGTTTAAAATCAAAATAATTAAGGGTAAGGTTTGGTGCTTTTTCATAACTAACTTATTCACAGCTATAGGTTTCCGAATAAAACTTCTGTAGATAGGCCATTAACTCTGAAGACAATATAAATATAGGACACTTCAAATTCAGTCTCAAATTAAAATGACATCTTTGCTCATTTTTGTCTATTCTTGAAAATAAAGGTATTGTTTGCTTACAAGAAACGTGCAATTGTTTGATGGAGCCAGGAAAGAGATATTTAAAAAATTGTTGCAGAAATAACATTATTCTGCGAGTTTGTATTGTTTAATTCTTTTGAGACGGGTTTTTATCCACTTTTGTGGCAAAGAAAACAGTTTTGTCTCTGAAAATTGTTCAATTTTATTACGAATGGGAATAAAGTTTTCAACCAGCTTTCTCGTAATGGTTTATAAGCTTGTATATGGAAAATACAAAGCAAAATTATATAATAAGAACTTCCATTGAATGGGAAGAATGATGCATAATTATGAACCCAACTAAAAAAGTGAAGAGGAGAATTTACATAACCATTGTGAATAGTCTTGCAGTATATAGTGTAGAATTGTGGGAAACATCGGAAAGGAATACTAGGAAACTCAAAATGATGGATATGCATTTCTAGCGACGAAGTTGTGGTGTTACAAGTGTGGACAGAAGTGAAGTTATGAGGGAATAGATGAGATCAAATATTGGCATAATGGATACAATTGAAGTAAAAAGAACAAGCTGATATAGACATATGAGAGCGATAGATGATGAATGGTGGCCGTGCAAATCTGGCATTGGACACTAAGTTAAAAAATAAAATATTGTAATGGAAAAATATTGTCAAGAAAGACATGGTAGTCGTAAATTCTACAGGAGAATTACCAGCAAGGCAGGTGTATGTAGAAGATAGTATGCGGGAAACGCGGAACGGTGTAATAATACTCGCAGAATACATGAGGCCGAGTTAAATAAAAACCTTAAAAACGTTGTTAAACACAATTTGGTCAAGCAATGTCAAAAGCAGGTATGTTATTTTTCGACATAGTACCCATTACGTTCTATGCATGTCTTCTACCATTATGGAAGCGCTTGAGCACCCGTAGAAAAAAATTCCTTTAATCGCGCGCACCGCCTGAATCACTTCGTCATTGCTTTGAAATTGCTTCCCACTTAACACCTCTTTAGGTGAAGCAAAGAGATGGCAATCGCATGGGGCGAAGTCAAGGGAATAAGGAGCATATGGTAGATACTCAAATTTCAAATCTTGGATGGTTGCCACCGTTGAACGTGGAGTATGTGGGCGTGCGTTGTTGTGGTGCAGAGGATTGCCAGAACTCAGGTATTCACGCCTTTTGGTTCTCATGGCGGGCTTAAGACAGTTCTTTAGGAGTTCTGAGTATGTGATACGAGTAACAGTAACACCATTAGGCGTGCAAAAATTACCCCCCTTGCATCTCAAAAAAGGGTCAGCATAACCTCTCCTGCCAAGAGCGGTGTTTTTGGGGTTAGGCGAAAAGGTATGATGCCATCCTTTGCTTACTCTCTTGGTTTCGGGTTGATGACAGTCCACTCAAGACTCATCACCAGTCACAATTCTTGCCAGAAAGGCTTCTCTTTTTGCTCCTTACCGGCGCAAAAGTTATTCACAAGCATCAACACGTCGTTGTTTGCTTGTGATTGTAATCAATTGCCTTGGCACCCACCTTCCTGACACTTTATGGAACTCGCGGATGTCAAACATGCATATTCAAAGCTTCAGCGATTTCTTCAAGGGTCGCCCGACGATTTTCTTTCACTAAGGCTTTAACTGTCGCAATCGATTAAGGCGCCACAACATGGTTTGCTTAACCAGATCGGGGGGAATCTGCTACCAAAATCACCCCGTTTTTGAAATACACTTGATGGAATGACAAACATGAATTTCCATATTGTAGCTGCATTCTACGATGGATATTAATTGGTTTCACCCCTTCACTGTGCAAGAAACGAATAACAGAGCATTGCTCCTCCTTCCTAGTTTAGTGCTCTTGTGGAGTTGCCATTTTTAAACTGTCGCGGTGTCAACATTTTCAATTTTTGGTATGATATATCATTAGCAAGGCCTTCTACATTCCAAAAATAATTTTCCTGCCAACTTGTAAGGAAAAACTCCGTTCAGTACATTTTTAGGGCACTTTTAAGGTTTTCATTTAAATTTGCCTTGTATGTTGTTTTTTTAAAACATGGAGCCATAGTGTGTTTGGGGTGGCAAAAAGTTCTTATTGGTGTATATCCGGAAATTCTTTGATAAGAAGTTCATTGGTAAATTAGGAGTTTTTCTTTAACGTTTAAACAGTAAATTTTTTTGTGTTGAATTGGACATGGCGGATCAATTGCATGGCCTTCCAGGGAATTCTATTTAACATCGCTCAACTTTCATGTATGGAGCTAGATGAAAAATATGATGTATGAAAAATGGTTAAAACTGCGGTCGAGCGCTAGTAGCACATTCTAAACGGATCCAACGGAGAGAAGTCCGTATTCTTGCAGAGAGAAGGTACATATTTTAAACGTTTGTTGTAACTTGTGCTTTGTTATAATCTTTTTAATAAAGCATTTTCAGACATGTGACTTTTAAAACTTTATCACTTGCTTGGTTCCCTAGGATGTGGCTCGTAGGTTTAGGAACACCCTGTATATACAGTGTGTCGCATTTAAGATGAAGACACCCCCATATTTTCGCTATTTGAAGGAATACAGATTTGAATTTTTGCACAGTCATACAGGCTCATGGGTCACACTTTTTAAGATACTCAAATGAAAACTGAACTTTAAACTCAGCCTACTACGAATTCACAAACAGGGTCAATTCTCCATATTTTGCGTCGCGTTAGAGATATCGAAAAAAATTATTAGAAAAAGTTGTTCAGAATATTATTCTAACCCCATATACCGAGTTTCATGATAAAATTCGCATTTTTAATTTTTTCATTATGTTTGCGTATCAGCCAAGAATAATTAGTTGTTTATTTTAATTTGATATTTAGTGTGCCATGGAAAGCAATTTGAATACATGACACTATTAAATTGACAATGCGTCAAGTTTTTACTTTCCATGGCACACTAAATATCAAATTAAAAAATAAACAACTAATTATTTTGGCTATAGACCAAAATAATGAAAAAATTAAAAATGCGAATTTTGTGATGAAACTCGGTATATGGGGTTAGAATAATATTCTGAACAACTTTTTCTAATAATTTTTTTCGAAGAAACAAGCGATCATTTTCTTGGAAGTGCTTCGTGAACGAACAATGTTTGTGGAATTCGGTTCATCTTGGAACGCCCAAATAGTGGATTGTTGCTTAGTTTCAGGTTCATACGAATAATATATCTAAGTTTCGTTACTTGCTACGATGTTGTATACTGATTTTGCAGTTCCTCGGTCGACGTTTTTGAGAATTTCCTTAGACCAATTAACACGAACCTTTTTTGAGGGTAAAATTATGAGCCATTCATCGGGAACAGATCTTTTTCACAGCTAAATGTTCATGCAAAATCGAATATACTGCAGTCTTCGATACGCCTAAGGATGCCCCTATCTCACTGTAAGTTACACGCCGATCTTCTTCAATCATATTGCGCACAGCATCGATGTTTTTATACAATAACAACCGATTTTGGTCGACACAAAATTCATCACTGACGGACGGAGGACCACGATGAAATTCTGCAAACCAATTATAAACAGTATTTTCTGATGGTGCTTCATTACCAAGAGTTGAACGAAGCGATTCTATGCATTGTTTTTGAGTTAGACCTCTACTAAAATCGTAAAAAATCGTCCAACGAAAACCTTCACGTGAAATTGCCATTTTTTCAGAAATTTGCTTTTTTAAACGCTCCCCGTAACCAAATTCAGTAAATATTTTATATTTCATGAGGATAAATGTGCATATTTGTTAATTAATCATTCTGTTAATAACGTTATAGTGTTTATACACGAACCTCCACTGGTCAACAAATCCTTGTAATAATGTTATACGGATGATACCTGCAAACATCGCAATCAGTAGATGAACATCTCTTCTTCGATCTATGCTTATAGGGAGATTCATATCGCCCTTTTCAACCGTTTTGTGAAAACTACTAGGTTTTTTAGAAAATGTGCAAAACTCCGTTTTAGTACATCTAACTTTGTTCGTTGGAGTGCTGCCTTTCAGAATAATGTTGCTCTGCATGTATATTACAACATATCAGTTTTGTCATTGTAAGGAAATCTATATAATTTGAACCTACGTATTTCTTTATAAACTACTTAGTTATGAAAAATCACATAGACGTATGTTTTGTTAATATAATTACCATATGCACCTGCAATACATATCCTATTTTGGTGAGCTGAATCTTTTTGTTATAAGTAATTACACCTTGCACAAAAATTATAGTTTTTATAAGTACAGAAATTATACGTAAGCATAAAAGAACAGTTTACACACCTGCAAATTTTGTGTAAAACCGTAAGGTTGGATTTACAGACGGCGATGCAAAGCTGGCAGCACACAAACAATCAATAGGAGAGTAAATCGAAGCAGCCATCGTGACAGTGACAGTGATGATTCAATTGTTAGGTTACGTTGCTTTATCCAAAAATAACGTAATTTCCAAAGACAGATTAAATGATTATTTCTTTGACAAATGATTGAAAATAAAGAACCTGGTATTTTATATGTCGTTTACAACCATGGTTTAAAATTTTTGTTGACAACCAAATGCACGTGTTGCTGCGACATTATTGCCGTGACTGGCCTGTGTTTACCCTTTAGCACCCATAGTGCTACTTGCAACACATTAAACAAGTAGCTTCTCTTTTGGAGTGTTACTTTTTTGTTTATACGAGTTTTCTTTTTCTTGGATTTCAGTATTGTGACTGGTCTGTTGCGTCTGCTGTATTTTGAGATTTTCTTTTCATTTTATGGCGGTTATCACTCTTCCTACTTTCGATAATTAGTTTAATGTGTTGCAGTCGGGATCGTCTTTCTGGGTTTTTACAATTTATTCTTCCTTTATAATAAAAAAGTAAATTAATTAAAGCAGGCTGCGATTGTCACTTGAAGTTGGCACTAGTGATGGCCGATAAAGCGCGCTCTTTATTACTGGCAGCTAAACGTCAAACGCAAGAAGTTTTTCGCTGCTTGTGAGCTAC
>JABXWE010001472.1:0-51767 GCA_014611495.1 Limonius californicus | reverse complement strand
GGATTAAGGATACCTGCAGCTGCAACCGAGTTATCTCAAACCGCAATCAATAGGTGGGAGAAACGCCCGTAAGCAGCCGAGTGTCTGCAAAGCGCTGGGCCTGCGAAGGATTATGAATTGGTGAAAGGATCGTGCTTCTTGACGGTAGGTTTCAGAATTCCTTTACATAGCACTTTACTTATGCTTTTATACACCAAAAGTTGATGTTGGATCCTGAGAACCTACGTGCTGTATTCGAATTTTAGGAGACTTTTATCGCTACATTTATTCTGAAACGAATGGTTTTCTTTAAAAATAATTAAATTATAGGGGAAATCCCCAGTCTAAATAAATAACTACCATAATTTAGAATTTAATTAACATGTTCATATTATGTGTAGAATTTTACATATGAGGGTATATTTCAACAAATAAAAGTAAAAATTTCAGAAGATTATGGACTAAACTACACCAACCATTTATCACAATATCAGACTGCATTCTTGATAGGTGTCCAAATTTTTAGGTACTTGAGGTACTTGAGATCAAACTATTACCAAAATTAGGTAATTAACCTGTGTATGTTAACTAAATATTTAAAAGGAATAAACGTTGAAAAGCAATGTTTTAAATATGAAAATATAAAACTCAACTTCCGAATAGGTAGTTGTCTTATAATTTCATTCATTGCAGATGGAAATTGATATTTACAGAACGGGCTGTTCCTGAGATCAATGAGACGTGATTTACGAAAAATAAAATGCATATCTAAGTATACATTAAAAATTTAAATTATGAGTATAAACAGATGCGGGCCGTTACAGTACTTTCTATCCATTTATCTTGTCATTCGTATTTCCTTTCCCTAGTCCCGACTGTGGAATAGGGAATTGTGAAAATTATTTTCCGTTTCTTTTATTACAATTTCTAGTGAGGTCACTTCGAAAATGAAGTTGTTCTTCTGATTCTGTTTATACTTCAATAATATCCTGAATTTCATTTCTTGTCCGAGTGCCTTGTTTTGTTGTTTCTACAATTTTGTTTGAATCTTTCGTTCAATCATTATTGAACCATTACATTATGTATACTTGCCTCACTTTGTTTTTCATTACCTCGCTCTCTTAGTTGCAGCTTCCCATTTCTATTTCGATCACCACCTCTTCACGACTTTTCCGGCGTGTGTACTTCCATTACTGTCATTCTTGCGGCTACCTTTGCCCTTATAATTTGTTCAGCTTTTCGATTTAGGTTATCTTTATTTATATTGCTTCTGTTAACTATAATGTATTGCACTCGAGAGCTATTACTTTTCAAGTTTCTAATTTATTTCCCTTCTTTTTATTTCTTCCTGCAGTCTTCTTATTTCCTTTTTGTTTTAACAGAAACCATCTCTAATCTATTTTCTTAATACTTCAATTATCCTTTCCAATTTAATCAGATTTTCTTTCTTTTTACTATTAACAATTTCTTACTCCTTCAGAATACTTGCTGCAATTCTTGTGCATTTTCTGAGTTAGCTAATATTCAAGTTTCTTACTTCTATTAAATATTCTTGCGTTATACTTCTTTACTCATTTGCTGCATTTCCGGTTCGCCCAATTTATACGAGGTTTGTTCAACTGAAACCCATCTTTGATCAACTTAGCCTTGAAAACAAACGCAATAATTCAAATGATGGTTGTTAATGTTGGTAGTGTTAGTAAGTAACACATTAATAAGTTTCTGGCGTTTGAATTAGATTCTAATTTTTAAATCTTCGATTTCGAAATGGCGTTTGCTGTTGAAACTCCGTCCAAGTTTGTTCAGCGCGCGGTCCTACAACTTTTATGCGCTAAGGGTGTGCAGCAATTACAGATTCATACGCGAATACAAGCAGTGTATGGAAATGCACGTATTAAATATCTAACTATAAAGCAATGGTGCCGAAAATTTAAGAATGGGGGGAAAGGGGGAAAGAAAGGAAAGAGGAGACTATGGATGAGTCGCGATCAGGTGCGCGGTGTACTGCATTAACAGAAAACAGTATGGCATGTATGGAAGGCCTTATTAGAGAAAATCGTAGAATTTAAATTAGAGAAATTTCAAAAATTGTTGGCGCGAGTGTAGGATCTGTCCATAGTATTGTTCGTCATCTGGGTTATAGCAAAGTTTGTTCGCAATGGATTCCTCGCTTGTCTAATGAACAAAAATGCTTGCGAATGGGCTTATCTCTGCAACACCTCACAGACAATGAATATCTATTTACAATTTGCTTTGTACAGCATTAAGTAAATTTTATAAGTGAAAAGGCGACATGGAAAGTGAACATCCAGTGATGTCACTTTTAAATTATTAATCAATAATATATAAGTTCATCAACATGTATGGTTAAAACCTAAATGGTAAGTCCAGTGTGTAATGTCTCTTTAGCGTACGGTTATGCTCACTATTGTCTAATAAGTTTAGCGCTAGGCGTTTAGAATGGTCTTGTAATTTGTATAGGTATCTTTCACTTACATGCACTATTTCATGTTTCACTGAGCAACTATTAAGGTCGGTGCTGATTTCTGCGTTGGTGATGTATTGCGGTGCATATGTGATGATTCTTAGCATTTTTGACTGGAATCGCTCGAGTATAGCTATGTTGGAAGGTGAAACCGTTCCCCATATCTGTATCCCGTACAGCCAAATGGGTTTGAATGTAGGGACAGCTGAGAGTTTCGACCTACTAACCAGTAGCAGTTTCTGAGTTTGTGATGTAATTGCAGGCGTTTCTTCCAGATATGTGTTTTCCAGGTCAGCCCTTTGTCGAGATGAATGCCTAGATATCTGACATTTTCGGATGGTGGTATTACGGTTCCATTGAGTGTAACGGGCGGACACATTCCCTGCGTTTAGTAAATATAATGTGAACAGATGTTGACTCGTTTAATTTTATGCACCATTTTTTAAACCATTCTTGTATGCGATCTAAGTTAGATTGAAGCTTCTGCGATGCTCTTACTGGGTCTTCGTCTGTAGCCAAAATCGCCGTGTCATCTGCAAACGTCGCCATCGTTGCATCTTGGGCTATAGGCAAGTCCGCTGTATACGTAAGATATAGCATTGAACCTACAACGCTTCCTTGTGGGACTCCCGCTTTTATTTTCATCAAGTTTGTATGTTCTTCTTCATGCTTCACTTGAAAGTATCTTTCGTGCAAGTATGAGTTTAGTATGCAATAAAAAGTATAAGGTAAGCAGTTCTTTAATGTATAAAGATATTCCAAACCTTATCGAATGCTTGACTCACATCGATGAAGGCAGCTGTAGAGTATTGTTTTGCTTCAAATGCAGCATTTATATGATCTACCACTCGGTGTATTTGCTCTATGGTGCTCTTAATCAAGCTAGCAATCATTACTTTTACTTCGTTTTGGGGGTAGGCTTTAATAGGCAACGAGAGTTGGAACGGTGCATCCAAGAAGCGATGTGTTTCTTCATGAGTTTCCGCGTCTACTTCATCCAATGGTTTGAAGACTTTTTCCAGGTGTTCAGCGAAGACTTGTGCTTTTTCAGAATCATTGTTCGCCCAGTTACCGTCTTCTTTTCGGATCGGTAGTGTGAAGTTGCCAAGTAGTCAATGTAGTTAATAAAAGAACATAGTTACTTAAGACACTTTATTAACTAACACTTACAACCAACGTGCTTAACTCAGATCTTAGCCCGACTGGCCTTCCCGGGCCTGCCTGGTCATGGACCGGGTACTTACAAGGGTAAGTACAGTTGTACCATAATAATTATAATACATAACAGGTAGTATCATCTGCTGTGGCGGTTTGAGGCGCTTAGTGGCCTGCCATAATGAATAATCTGTAGTCTCGGTGGCTGTTAGACCCTCCATAAAGCATTTCAATTTTTCTTTTTTATACTCATGCAGCATTTTCTTTAATTCTCTGCATCATCTGTTATATCTATGCTTCTCTTCGGGGTAGCGTCTGCTTTGCCACTGCTTTCGTAGCCTTCTCTTTTCCGCAATTTTTTCCATGATTAAACTGGGGCAATCCTGCATCTTTGTTTTACTTTGGGTTGTGGGTGTGGCATGCCAGGCTGCTTGCTGTACAACGTTATTAAAGTTTTCAATGGCGCTTTCAATGTCGCTACAGTTCCTTAGTGGTACATTGAGCGACAAATTAGCATCGACCATTTCCCTAATTGATCCCAATCGGTTTGATACGATTTGATATATAATTGCGGTTGTCTGTTTTTTCCTATAACAGATGAGCTTAATGTAAGTATGAGTGGGGAGTGGTCAGAAAACAGATCAAAGCTTTCATCCACCTTAAGGTTTGTATTACCAATGCCTTTGATGATAAAGATGTCCAAGCAATCCGAAATTTTTGCTAGAACTGCTAGCCAATAGGTGGGTTTTGCCGTAGATAAGTGGTTGAGATAATTTTCATTGATAACTCTGTGCAGTGCTCTTCCTCTGGGAGAACACAACCTGGATCCCCATTGTAAATGTTTCGCGTTAAAATCTCCGCCTGAGATGAATTTGTTTCCCAAAGACTGAAAGTATTCTGTAAACCCTTCTTTATTTGCTCTATAGCTCGGCGGGCAGTACGCGGCGGACACCATCACAATCCTGTACTACCACAGTAGTTGCTTGTAAATATTCTTTATCGTAGTTGGTAAACTCGTAGTGCTTTATGCTTTGTCTGATGATTACGGCAGTGCCGCCTCTAGCGTTACCATTGGGATGCTTTCTATCGTAAATTCTGAATCCAGGGATATTAAAATATGTACGTTCAGTAAAGTGAGCTTCAGATATTAGTAATATGTCGGTTTGATTTGTATTCATAAATACTTCTACTTCTTGACGATGCTGCGTCAGACCATTTGCATTCCATGGCAAAATGGTGATGGCTTTCTTCTGTCAATAGTCGCTGGTGACGAAACTTGGCGCCATTACTACGAGCCATCCAGTAAGTTATCGTCGATGCAGTGGAAACATTCAAGTTCACCACCACCGAAGAAGTTTAAAACACACCCTTCTGCAGGCAAGATGATGTTAACATTTTTTTTCGACCATGAAGGACCCTTGTTGATAGAGTTTAAGGAACCTGGAATAAATGTCAATGCAAATCTGTACAATGAAACTTTCAACAAGCTTCTTCAAGCAACAAGACGGAAACGTCCAGGAAAACTTACGCGTGGGGTCATTTTGCTGCACGACAATGCTAGGCCTCATGTTGCTAATGTGGTAAAAGAAAATCTTCAACGGAAGAAATGGAGGGTTTTAGAGCATCCGCCTTATAGCCCGGATCCGTCGCTTTGCGATTTCCATATTTTTGGACCGCTGAAAAATGCGTTAAAAGGTCGGCGTTTTGAGTCTGACGCAGCAGTACAGATAGCTGTGGAAGACTTCTTCAATCAGCAGCCACAAGAATTTTATGAGCAGGCTATACGTCGGTTAGTAAAACAATGGGATAGGTACTTTAACTGTAACGGTAATTATTTGTAATTAAATTGTTGAATACATTTTTTATAAAGCAAAGATGGGTTTCAATTGAACACACTTCGTACAACCTGCATAAAATTTGGTAATGCTGCGTTTGCCGAGTAAGCGCTCATTTAACCTTACTTTTCCTTCATTCACCCACATCGGCGTGTTTACTTTCTTTACCTTTGCATTTCCGGTGTTCTGCGCTTTACTTGATACTACCATTTTACTTTCTTTATTTACACACCTTAGATTTTTATTTTTGTTCAATGTCAGTTTGATGAATCACTAAAACTGAAGTGAGAAACTATATCCAATTTCTACATTGTTGTAAATTATTATAGTCTTGAATTGGCACGTTAATTTTCCTCAATTTCTATACATATTATCATATACCTAAAATCCATAGTTTCAGAAATATTTTTACTTTTTTATTACAAACCATTGCATTATTACACTTTTTATTTCTATCTAATTTAGTACCTACGACTTTGACATACAGTGACTTAGAATTGGAAATGGTAAGAGCAACTCATAACTTTTTCCTAAAACTGTTATTCACTGACGTATTGACCATCACCACAAGTGGCAACTCAAACTCAATAATTGTAAGTTGATGGACAACGACAATGGACTGTGAATGTTGGGAGAGATATTGTGGGCGATTTTGTGATTGGGCCTCATTTATTTAATGGACATGTGAATGGTGCACAACTTTTTTTTCTTGCAAAATAATTTACCTTAACTTCTGCTATATGTTCATCCAAATCTAATATGTGGTTCCAGCACGTCGGTGTTCCAGCACATTTCGCACTAGTGACTTAACAATTCTTAAATGAAGAATTCGGGAACAGGAGTATAGGTCGTGGCGGTTCCATAAATTGGCCACCTAGATCGCCAGACTTGAAGAAAATGGCTTTTTTTTCTATATCATATAAAACATATTGCGTACTAGATCCCTGCAACTACTGCAGAAGATATGAACATTTGGTACAATTTCCGTTCAGTCGTTTTTGAAAAGACCGAACATGTGTGTTGAACCGAACGGTGGCACATTGCATATTTGTTATACATAAATACTTGAATTGAAATAAAATCGTTTTTCTAACAATGTTATTAATAATAAATGTTGCCACTTTATGTCAAAATTATTGCTAAATACTAGATTAGATACAAACAAAATGTTTAACGATGCAATGGTTTGTAATGAAAAAGTAAATATATTTCAGAAACTATCTATTTTAGTTCTTCTTCTTCTTTTCAGCTTCTCAGGGTCCACTGCTGGACATAAGCCTCCTCCATTTATGGAGGGATGTTGGCATTTACAAGGCCGCGCTTGCCAGGAGAGGATGTAGGTATGGATTGACAATATTTATAGAAATTGTGGCAAATTAATATGCTAATTCAAAAACAATAATATGCAGAGTGTTCTATTTGAGAAAATTGAGAAAATGTTCTGTGAAATAAATTAAATTTGAGCTGATGTAACACCATGTCAGATAAAATGAATATTTGGTGGTTGTGTCGTTTTAGTACATCGATTGGCTACATAACTGCAAAATATGTTTTCTTAATTAATCGTAATCTTCACGCACCGAATTAATGTGTTCGACTTTGTGCGGACCAGTTTTCAGATTTTTTTATATAAACTCGGAACGCCTCGTCCAAAATCAAAAAACAGGTAATCGCTGGAGAAATAATTTTACGCTGAATTCAAACATGTAAAAATATACAAGGTGTTGTGTTTAAAAAATACCACCTTCAATTATATATTTGTTCCTTTCTGTTGTACACTTTGCACTAGAATGCAACCCATTAGGATACAAATTAATACACTTTCAATCTCCTACAGAAATTCTTGCTAATAGTCTGTAATAGTATAAAATCCACTGGCCATCAACTTTCCATTTCAAGCTTAGAACTCCGTAATGAACATTTTTCTTTCCATATATACGATTTCGAAATAAATTGTATACATTTTCCTATTCTCGTACCGCGAATTTTAAGAATACGTAAACGTCATTAATAAAAATGACGAACTGTCGTTGTGTGGATAAAGCTAAGACCTCGTTTAGGGGTAACTTTCAATTAAATTTTAGTTTTCAGCACACGGTAATTTGTTTTTTTTTTCGTTATTTTTAACTCGGCGATGTTAATATTCTCAACAAGGAAGTTATAGGCTGTAAATATTTACAGCAAGGTGTATTTTGAAACCGTACAGATTA
Organism: Limonius californicus; assembly: GCA_014611495.1. NCBI lineage: Eukaryota > Metazoa > Arthropoda > Insecta > Coleoptera > Elateridae > Limonius > Limonius californicus. Next base: position 44,103 of record JABXWE010001472.1, on the reverse strand, counting down.
CCCTGAGCGTAATTGGCATAAATTAGTTGTTTTTATCACTCCATGCCTCCGCGCACTGCATGCTAATAAATAATAGTGCGTTTTTACACTGCATGAGAATGGAATTCCTCCAAATATAATATATACAGTGACCTCCGTGCACGTACAAGGCCTTGGTGGAATGGTATTAGCAATTATACCTAATACATAAATTATTATTCATGCGAGCCGTAACCGCATTGATCTGGTTATTTTAGAAACCGATTTGCAAGTCGTTTCGAGCTGTCCCCTTTGGCTAGAAGATGACTTAATTGCCATACCCGTTTTCCGCCTCCCTCCCGCGTTCGTGCATTTCTAACTTCTATGCACTACAACTTTTACTGCAGGAATTCTTCGAAAATAAGGACAACACTTTTGGTTGCAAAGAAATTAGTAAAAGTTTGTTGTACATAAATTAATGGACATTTTTGATGCATGTTTACGTTTTTTCGTAGATGTAGAAATTGTGTCCTCCTACAGCTATGCAAATTAATTGCTTACCTGCTTTACTTTTGCAGAAATAATGTTAGAGTAGTTTCAAACAACATTATAGACCATTTCCAGCACTTTTCTTTTTCAGCATTGGAGTATAAATTAAACAACTCTAATTATTGTTCTATTTGAGACGGTACACAGTTATGAGGTGTATTTAGTTGGTACTAAAAAACAGCTAGAAGGTCCATAATCAACAGGAAGGAAGTATATGTCAGTAAGATTGACCTTCAAATATTGTCACGCTGCATACTATCGCAGAGTTTTTGTATGTATGTACCAGAAGTGTTCTAATTTAAACAGGAATGTTTAAATTAAACCTCGATCTGCAGGTAATTCCAAAAATTAAATTACTAAACAATTGGTCATGACTCGGGTTAACATATACATATATAAGCGAAGCGCTTTAATAATATTTTGACAGTTACAGTTACGGAAAGTTCTGTTCACTGTAGCGTAGAACAGAGGATAATAATCAAATTTCTTGCAAATGAAGACGTAAATTCGACTGAAATTCTTACAAAACAATGCGAACAACACAGCGATCAATGTCTTTCTAAAAATCGAGTGTTTGAGTGGTCGAAACTGTTTAAAGACGAGAGAATTCGCAAAGAATATGAGGGTTATGCAGTAAAACAGGCGGGTAACAGTTCGTCAGATTTCTTATAATTTACAAATTAGTGTTGGAAATGTCCAAGACATCATAAAAAAATAAGCTAAAGTATCGTAAGGTGAGTGCCAGGTGAATTCCACGCTTGTTGATCGAAGAACACAAATTCAATCGTTTGCAAATTGTTTATTCTTGAATGCACCGATATAACAGAGAAGGAGATACATTTTTGGATTCAGTTGTGACAAATTATTAAGCCTGAGCACATTATTTTATTCCTGAGTCAAAACATGAAGTGGTATAACATTATACCTTTCTACAGCCAACGATAGCAAAAACTATGTTGTAACGTTATGGACCCTTGCGTTGTGTTTATCTTTTATTCGTCATAATCGTCTTAGGTTCGGAGCTAGAGTAGTTGAGCTAAATGCGTGAAATAAAACACCAGAGAGGTTGAATACTTTTATTAACGTCAATATTTAACTGCAGACAGTGCAATTTAACTATCCCCGATATTCACCGGTTCAGGCTAGGAAACTGCAGGAAACCTTAGCTGCGGTAGTGCTTGCGATCTCAAGTATAACGATTTCCTTCGGAAATTTGAACTATTTGCTCAGTAAAACAAAACAAAAAAGATGCAGTTTTTTTGAAGGTGCAAGGTGAATGATTAAGAAGTTGAAGCTGCAACTGAGATACCTCGAAGCGCAATCGACAAGGGGAAACCCGTAAGCTGCTGAGATAACTCAAAGGGCTGGGCAGGTAAATGTTTAATGGAACTTGACGCTGCAGCTGAGATACCTCGAAGCGCAATCGACAAGGGGAACACGTAAGCTGCTGAGATAACACAAAGGGCTGGGCAGGTGAATGTTTAACGGAACTTGACGCTGCAGCTGAGATATCTCGAAGCGCAATCGACAAGGGAAAACCCGTAAGCTGCTGAGATAACGCAAAGGGCTCGGCAGGTAAATGTTTAATGGAACTTGACGCTGTAGCTGAGATATCTCGAAGCGCAAACGATAAGGGGAAGCCCATAAGCTGTTGAGATACCTCAAAGTGCTGGGCAGGTGAATGGTTAATTGAACTTGACGCTGCAGCTGAGATACCTCGAAGCGCAATCGATAAAGGGAAACCCGTAAGCTGCTGAGATACCGCAAAGCGCTGGGCAGATGCATGGTTAATGGAATTTGACGCTGCAGCCGAGATACCTCGAAGTGCAATCGATAAATGGAAACCAGAAAGCTGCTGAGATACCTCAAAGCGCTGGGCAGGTGCATGGTTAATGGAACTTGACGCTGCAGCCGAGATAACTTGAAGCGCAAACGATAAATGGAAACTCGTAAGCTGCTGAGATACCTCAAAGCGCTGGGCAGGTGCTTGGTTAGTGGAACTTGACGCTGCAGCCGAGATACCTCGAAGCGCAATCGATAAAGGGAAACCCGTAAGCTGCTGAGATACCTCAAAGCGCTGGGCAGATGCATGGTTAATGGAACTTGACGCTGCAACTGAGATACCTCGAAGCACAATCGACAAGGGGAAATCTGTAAGCTGCTGAGATACCTCAAAGCGCTGGGCAGATGCATGGTTAACGGAACTTGACGCTGCAGCTGAGATATCTCGAAGCGCAATCGACAAGGGGAAACCCGTAAGCTGCTGAGATAACGTAAAGGGCTGGGCAGGTAAATGTTTAATGGAACTTGACGCTGTAGCTGAGATATCTCGAAGCGCTGGGCAGGTGCATGGTTCATGGAACTTGACGCTGCAGCTGAGATACCTCGAAGCGCAATCGATAAAGGGAAACCCTTAAGCTGCTGAGACCTCAAAGCGCTGGGCAGATGCATGGTTAATGGAACTTGACGCTGCAACTGAGATACCTCGAAGCACAATCGACAAGGGGAAATCCGTAAGCTGCTGAGATAACTCAAAGGGCTGGGCAGGTGCATGGTTAATGGAACTTGACGCTAGAACTGAGATACCTCGAAGCGCAATCGATAAAGGGAAACCCGTAAGCTGCTGAGATACCTCAAAGCGCTGGGCAGGTGAATGGTTAATGGAACTTGATGCTGCAGCCGAGATACCTCGAAGCACAATCGTTAAATGGAAACCCGTAAGCTGCTGAGATACCTCAAAGCTGTTATTGAATATCTTACGTACTTGCGATCAACTATTTCGAAGTCATATTGTTAACCTATTTATATGAAATAAGTAGTTGAAATAAATCGCTGAAAAGGAATGTTTTAAATCTAGAAATATATCATTCAACTACCGAGTGGATAGTTGTCTTACAATTCCATTTATTGTATATGAAAGTTGATGTTTACTTTATGATCGTTGTCCTCACAAATTAGGTCTACTCGTAAAGGACAGACCCTTTACAAAAAAAAAATAAACACGTATGAATGAACTGCCGTTCCCAAGACGTGCCAACTAAAATTCATTAGCAGTTACATTTAACATGAAATATATATGCGACTACAGTTTAAAAATTTAAATTATGAGCACAATGTCCAAAAGTTCAACTGTCTGTGAGTATATAAACATAATCGCAAATGCGGGCCGCTACAGTGTTGTCCCCTGTTAAAGTGATGGCCACATTTTTTTGGAATTTCCAGAAGTTTGATTCCTTACTGAAACTTGTACAATGAATGCTGATTATTATTCGACCCTTTTGCGCGATAAAGTTAAACAAGCGATCAGGAACAAATAGAGAAGAAGGCAAAGTTCTGTTTGCTTTCTCCAAGACAATGCTCGCCCTCCTACCGCTGCAAGAACAATTGCAAGCACAAACAACCTTTAGTGAGACCTTCTTTCGTAAGCAGCATACAGCCCCGATCTTTTCCCCTTCTATATATGTTTGTTTGGGCCACTGATTCACTCAAATAAAGACGTTATTGAAGCTGTGTGGATACGTATGCAACCAAAAGACTTCTTCCCAGGAAGGTATTACAAAGATTCCATTTCTGTAGCGCAAGTGCATCGTTAGGCAAGGGGACTACATCGAAAAATAATATAGCTTTCATGGTTGCAATATTTTTATACTTTTTTATAAATAAATTTGAACACGCCTTGTATTTGAGTTGAACTTGCATAAATCAAACAGAGCTGTCATTCTTCTATGTTTTTGAATTGAACGTAACATTCAATTACTTTCCTTTATAGCGCGTTTTAATGGTTTTATTAATATTATGTAAAATTTGATTACGATCTAGCAATAACATTACATAATAACAAATAAAAATAATGCCCCAACTGGCTTAAATAACTGTAATTTTAAGGTTGTGTCTTGTTTGAAAGCAGCACTTTTTGATTGGGTAACGGTAATTAATTTACATTATTGCTATATCGTGAGGTAGGGGTAAATGCGGCAATGCGATTTGTTTAATCTATTGCAACTATTTAATTTTTAGAATATAAAAGTATTCAGAAAATATGAGAAATATTACTCAAACGTACTTGTTAGCATTGATTTTTATAACAACTAACAAAATCATTTGACGCCGTCTGCCGTGTCTTCTACATATTGATAAATTTTGTAAAGGTTAATATGGCGGGTTGGAAATGTGTTTTTTAATAAAAATAATTGTAAAAAGCCGCTTTTGAAGCTCTGTAATTAACTAAATATACTTTGCTAATCTGTTTGTTATAAAGTCATTAGTATAGTATAATTCAAAATCATTAAGCTGTGACACTGAATTACATCTTTGTTAAATATTTTGCCCAGCAAGTTTATTTTTAATCAGGTACAATAATAAAATTTAAAAATATACACTCTGTTGGTATATATTGTGATGAATTTTGACTCGTTAGCTCGTTCGATGTCAATTTTAAAGGATACTTGTACATTTTTATATTGTCTTAGAATTCGGTTTCTTTGTGGTAAATTGTGGTAAGCAATAAAGGGCAGACCAAAACGCAGATAACTTCTTGCTCGGTTGGAAACACTGCCAAACTCGTATATTGATATAAACCTATGAAAAAAATAATTATTGTTAAATATCCTTATTTAAAAGTTTAAATATGTAAAGAAATACGTATAGAAGATACAATAAAATGCTTCGAGCTTAATTTTAAGATCAGCTCTGATATTTATGAAGTCACGAGGGAATTTACTGCATTATCGGAACAATTAGTGGAAATGTGTTTTGGACTATTGTGATGTAAAAAGTGTGTGTTTGAGGTTAATTTAGAATTTATATAAAGTGTTTATTAAGTTAATACATGTTTGGACAATGACGCCGATAAATTATTTTCATTATTATTATTTACCTGTCAAAATTAGAATTTCAATTTGTATTTAGATCCAAGTATCCTTTGATAATTTTTATGTAATTTTCGCATCGTAGTTATGGAGATGTTGTCCGTTGTTATGGGGTTTTGTTGACAAAACAATGTATGAGAGCTTTTTTTTGTAAATTCATCAGAGTACACGCATTTCCTTTACTCCTAAAAATAAAATTAAAAAAAAAATTAATATTGTTATTTAATAAAGTATTCGTTTGTGTGTTTAAAAAAAACGAGTTTTATTGAAGATAGTGAAAGCTGGTTTTACTCACAAAGTTAATTTTGAGTAATTTGATCTTCTTCGAAGTTGTGAGATTTGGTAGAACTGATCACCGGAATTTGGGACGCTGCTTCGGAGGCTGTTAAATAGGTCAAGGACGGAAATCAGAAATATTTATACTTGTATGAAGAGACTACTCCAAAAGGTAATACAATTATTACGTTCCTAGACAGGAAGCACGGGATTACAGGAGCACAGAGGCGACAACAGAAAACAACATTTTAAAACTGCCGAATGTTACTTAGCATTTTCCATAAGCATTTATAGGTTATAATACGCAGACCGGCTACGGTGTTGGACTGACTGGAATTTGCTTGCGTTTGGGTAGTTCATGTATTTGCCCATTTACTCATAGTTATCCAGTACGTTATATGCAGATCCGACTACTGAGATTTTGAGTAATCATGTTCCAGAGCTAGTCCTGGGATTTATATTTTGTATAATATTTTGGCGGCAAGTTTTAAATTTGTCAGCTGGCGCCCATTTATTTTCAAAGTATTAAAAGTTATCTTTCAATTAATAAATATAATTGCTAGTTGCAAGAAAATTTTAAATTAATTTATCTTTGTTACAATTTCTTGCTTACTTACTTAATTAATTAAATATTTATAACAATATATATATGTATATGTATTTTGTATATAGGTAGGTCAGCTAAGTTGTCCCCCCACAATAGTGGTTTTGTAACCCAACATACATGTATTCCAACAACTGAGATTATTTAGTTATTTATAATATTGAAATAGATTGTAGTTACTTTCTGCCAAGTAGATCGTTTACTGTAGGTAATAACAGTTTTACTAATATTCACTACTTTAATATTTAACAAGAGATGTACTCATTGTTGAAACCGTACTATAGTAAAAACTAAACAAGTAGAAAACGACAAAAAATTAATAGCAAAGATTTATTGATTTAGGTAAATGTTCACACTTGCCTCTATTCACTCCTACACATTTTTAAATTCATTTTAAAAACGATCTTCGGAGTCGAGCAAGAATGTCAGGTTTAATTGATGTACGCGTCTTGTTCATTCCATTTTGTAAATTAGGCTTATTTGCTACTGCTAGCAGTTCTTTAATTGTATCTCAAAGAAAAAGTCTAGAGGAGTGATATTGCAACTTCTTGGTGGCCATAGATACAGCTCCTATTTCAATCCAATTTCCTCCGAATATATTATTTAAGTAAGTCCTAACAATCCAACTGTAGTGAGCAGGAGAGTCATCATCTTGGTACCAAAGATTATTGTCCTACTTTCGGTTCTACATCTATCAACAACCTACGTAAAATGTTTTGTAGTAAATCGAAGTACTCTTGTCCAGTTAAATTTTCATGAGAGAAGTGTTGTCTAAAATATGGCAAATGACCTATTATACCACACCAAACATTTATAAAAAACAACTCTTTGAAAGTGGGTAGAGATGATGATGGAGAGAAGATGGGTAATAACTGTGATTTCCGTCTATTCACTTCACATCATTCTCTATGAAAATTGCGTTAGCACTAAACCATATAAAAAAATATAGATCCGAAAGAAGTTGATTCTGAAAGAAATGACCAATCTTCTTTGAGGGTCATTTTCATGCAGTTCGTGCACCAAAGTAACGTGATAGGAATGTAAACATTCGTTTTCAGAATTCTTAGAATAGAAGTTCTACCAATATGTACCAACATTTATGCTTAGATCTATTTGATTTGCATGAGGATTCTCATTCACTGCTTCTAACACTGCTAGAACATTTTCCATATTCGTAATTGTTCTAGGCTTACATTTTCTGGAATTAAAAATTTTACCTTCATTTCTTAAAGGTTTTAAGACGTACAAATATTTTTTCAGACGGTGATCTTCCAATTGGTTGGCGCCTGATATATAAATTGCCGACTGCCGTCGCATTTTCGCAGCATTCAACACAAATAAGCAACATCTGTTTTAACTTTATTTGAAAACGTCTAAGTAGGTACTTAAAATTTAAGTAAATTGACACTAATTAAATTAAAGAAAAAGTGATTTTGGTTGCCATGCTATATGTACGAGGTTTGTAAATTAAGTAATGAGACTGGTAGCGTAGCGTTCGATCTGGCAACACTGGCAACGCGGGAGTGGAAGGGGCGGCAGGTGAACATGTGATACGCCTTCAGTATGAGTTTGAACTCGCTAGAGTCATTTGGTTGTCCATAGCGATTTTTTTCATGAAACAGTTTTTTTAGTGCGTTCTGAAAATGAGTGACATCAATTTCGGGCAACGCAACGGTATGCTATCAGGTTTTGCTTCAGACTTGGGCACAGTGCAACGGAAACTTTCGCAAAACTTCGGGACGTCTACGAAGTCAGTGTTTTGTCAAGGGCCCAGGTTTTTCGGTGGTTTAAGGCCTTTTCAGAAGGAAGAGAGTCGATTGAAGATGAACCTCGTAGCGGAAGGCCTTCTTTTTCAAGAACTGATGAAAATGTCGACAGAAGGATCCGAGATCTTGTGCGTTCAGATCGTCGGTTGACAGTCAAAATGATCGGGGAATAGTGCAAAAATGGTTCCGAAAAACCTTTCGCAGGACCAAAAGGACATCAGGAGGGATAGGTGCCTCGACTTTTTGGGATCGATTGAAAATGATTGTCTGGAACATGTCATTACTGGTGACGAGTCTTGGGTGTTTGAGTATGACCCGGAAACCAAACGCCAGAGCATGGAATGGCTTCAACCTCTCCAAGGCCAAGAAAAGCAAGAATGAGCAAGTCGAAGATCAAATGCAGGCTGATTTGCTTTTTTGATAGCCAAGGAATCGTTCACAAAGAGTTTGTGCCTCAAGGCCAAATGGTTAATCAACACTTTTACAGAGAGGTGTTTGAAAGACTTCGAAAAAGGGTCATGCGTGTGAGACCAAACATCAAGAACAATTGCATCACGACAATGCGCCTTGTCACACAGCAATTTAAATTAACGATTTTTTGCCAGTAAGAACATTCCTGTGGCTCTCCAGCCTCCTTATTCGCCCGACTTGAGTCCTTGTGACTTTATCCTCTTCCCGAATCTGAAAAATCACCTCAAGGGACGTCATTTTGGGGCACTGGAAAACATTCAAACGGCTATAACCGGCCAGCTGAAGGCTATTCCAGTATCTGAGTTCCAGCACTGCTATGAGGAGTGGAAGAACCGTCTCCAGCGCTGTGTGATTTCCCAAGGCAGTTACTTTGAAGGAGACAATGCTGAATTGTAATTTTACTCGAATAAAAAAATTGAAAAAATCAGTTTCATTACTTAATTTACACACCTCGTACGTTAGGTTGCCTCGGCCATTTTTCAGAGTGTTAGTGTTAACTGGCCTACCGTGTACATATTACCATTTTATTATTTGAAAGGTAGTTGATTTAAAAGCTCGACTATAAATACTTTTTAGATCAAACCAAGTTAATGAATGCACTTCTAAACCATCCATAAATCCATGATCGATTGATTTTCTAGGGTGAGTTACGTATATTTCCTTCTAGTTCAACGGTCAACAACAGCGGAAGCCGGAAACAATAGTGAAAATCAAACAAGAGGGTGCCGTATACCGTGATTTATTACCTACGACTATTCTACTATTTGATTTTATGAGATTAGCAGAAGCTCATGAACTGGACTTGCTATGCTTGTTCGATAATGCCCCGACGGTTATCTACGAGGTGTACAATAAGAAGCGAAGTTAAAAAAATATTATGTTCAAATTTTAGATATACCTTCGTCATAGAAGGTTGTCGCCTGTAACGAAAAGCAACATTTTATTATCGTTTTGAGATGTCAACATTGAGAGAACGGTTGCTGGTTCTTAAAAGAAATTCTGAAGATGGAGGAAGGGCTTATAGTCACTTGGCGCTAAGTCGGGACTGTATATGATAAATAAATGATAGATAAAAATTTGCCAATTGAATTGCTCAATAAGTTGCATAGTGTGAGCCGCCGTGTGCGGTCGGGCGTTATCGTGCAAACGCATAACTGCAGCAGTAAGCAATTCTCACTTTTGTTCTGAATTGCCTTTCTCAACTTTTTTAAGGTCTCATCATAAATGTCGGCATTAGTTGTCGCACCACGTTCTAGAAAATCAACCAACAATAAATCTTTCCAATCTCAACAAAAACAATAATTATAAGCTTTCGGTTTTCGAACACTTGGTTGATCTTTCTGTCTCTGAGATAACTCGCAAGCTTCAACTGTATTGATTGTTGCTTGGTTTCAACCGTTGTGTACGAAATCCTAGTCTCGTCGCCAGTCACAATATGATTCAGGTAGTCATCGTCATCAGTTTCGTAGCGATGCAGTAAGGTCAGTATAGAAGCTATTCATACAATACTTACTTTACGTGAAATTTGTAAAAAAATTGTGACCATTTCGAAAATTGTGGACCGCCGTTGACAACAGAAAGTCTTAGACTTCATTCTTCATTGTGCACGTTTGTACGGCCATCTCTGAAATTCCTACTCCAGTGTCGGACCTTTCTTTCACTTATGATGTCTGGAACATAAACCTCGTGTAGTTGACAGTAAATTTCTGCAGCGTTTACTTTCACTGTATGGAGAAAACGAATCATATGGCGCATTTTACACTTGGTGGAATTTTCAATTGTAGTGTTCATTTTAGCGTTTTATTATACAACTGAATACAATGACAGAACCACAGTAAAGTGACGTGTGGCTAGCTCATCAACCATTAAAGTATATCGAATTAACTAAATTGTCTACGCCCGACGCCCTTTATTCTTCTCTTCTTCTTCTTCTGATTATAGGCCAATGGCCTGTTAACTACCTACAATAAAGTAGGTTCTATGAGCCCTCTTTGTACGTATGCCGGGCAGGAGGTTAGCCTAACCCGTGGAACAGAGAAAACAAGTTCCACTACATGGTTTACGATTGTCAAAGATGTTTGTGTGACAACCGGGACCGACGGTTTTAGGTACCCTCCGAGGCATGTTCTGCTGGGTAATAAATTTAATAGAATTTTAAACTAATAAATATTCTAAAAGGTTTAAAGTATTTGATTTTGTATTGTATAGTTGTGTTGTTTTCAAATAACCAAATTATTTTGAAAATTAAATACCATTAAAAAATAAATAAATTTTCATTACAATTACAAGAAATAACTAGATTTTTAAATCACCCTGTATATGATATTTTTGCTAAATTTAATGTTTCGTGGAGTTATTTATCATTCGCAATTTTATAGTATTTGTTCAACATTATAAAATTAATAATTATAAAAAATCCAACTATTTTTATCAAAAGAAAATGGAAAACAACAAGAAAATTTCGAAACAAAATATTTAAATCCGTGACTGTTTTATTTGTTCGGCATTATTTACGTTTTAATGAATATTTGCGAAACATAATTTGTTTATAATAGTGTTTACGAGGTTGAAAGTTACTTTGAACTTAGAACTCAACGATTTCCAAACTATTCACAACAAGCGCATTTAAAATATTAAAAACTAATTAACCATTTTTTTATAGACTTTTGATTTGATCCGAAATCGTCTTTTGACTTTTAACGCTTACTGTGGGATTAAAAGTTTTGATAAACAAGCTTTTTAATTTGTGAATAATTTTTTTTAGTTATAATTATTCTTCCACTGAGAATCCCTACATTTTTTTTATAAGCGCTATTTTCAGAACATTGCCTACTGTTATTTTCTAATGTAGAGTTTGATTTGAAGTAATAAGAGCTATACAGGGTGTTCTGAAAGTAAACGGACACAGCTTAAGTACAGCTTCCTGAGGTCAAATGGGACCGATTAAACCAAACATACCTTGGTACAAAGTACTTCCTTACGAAGTTATGGCACCTTAAAGAAGATAAAAATATTTTGAACTTTGGGTCTACTTCAGAAACAAAATGGCGACTCAAGCTGAAAATTGGTACACATCCTAAATATTAATAAGCAGAAACTTAAAAAAAAATTAAAATACTTAACACAACAACTATTTAACAAATTCGATAATAACTCGGCGAAACAACGATACATTGATATTTTAATAATAATAATAATAGACTATTTCAACAGGTATTCATTTTTATTTTTGTTTTATACGTATATATTTCGACATACAAAATGTCATTTTCAAAAGCATTTAATGTATATAGTAAACATTTGTAGCTAGGGTAACAGCACATTGGATGTTGATTTCGGACTTGGCTCAGGTATTCTATTCTAAAATTTCCAATAGCAGGGAATTGATAAGCTCAGTTTGCTCATTCAATAAATGTGTATTTGTTAAAGTGTGTTTGTGAATTTGAACAAAAGTGTAAAAATGATATTATATTATTTGATGTCAATGCACAATTGTGTTCTAATAAGTGTTTAGCATAGTTAGATTTTTCTGGGTGTTTCTATTTGTATTGGCGTATGTGTTCTTTGTATGTGGTGTCCACATTTCTAATTGTTTGACCTATGTATATATCATGACAATGTGAACAGTTTAATTCGTAAATGCCTCATGCTATGGGTATTTTTCGCAATAGCATCCCGGCAGTTTGATGGGTGTGTTTGGTTGCCTACGATTCTTTTTACCGCCGACCTTGGTTCAAACTTTTTGAGTTCCTGTAGTGTTGTGGAATTTTGGGAAATTCTTTTGAAGTTGTAGGTGGATTTTGAATTAGGTGGGTGGAATTTCCTGAAGTGTGAATGTCAGACGGGACTTCCTCTTGAGTTCTTGGCCGTCAATCATCCCCATCTACAAGAGAATTTAGTTAATTGTCTGCGAGTTATTTTGGAGTTTTGCTAAATTCTCATTGGGTCAAGCCCAGTTTAATTAACACTTTACCAGAAGATTGATACGTTACCTGCCGCATGCTATGTGGAGTCTCATGGGACTGTTTTCCGACCAACGAGCCTACTTCGTTCACCTGTAGCTTTCGGTTCTACGTGCTGTACAAAGTTGGAGACAATTAGTCACCCAAGGGAAGGTACGAGCTTCTGGGGAACTTTCGAATACGTGTCAAAAGGTGCCTAAATGAGCTGCTAGTCTATTTGGATGCCATCGGCTGCCGCGTCCTTCATAATCGTGTTCGGAAGGCTTTGAGTTCTCCCAATTTTTTTATATTTGTTCGTTATCTTCGAGTAACCACATGCCGGAAGTTCCGTTACCCGTTAAATTCATTTCGGCATGTACCACACTCAACGGAGAAGCCAATACTGTGTATGTTTTGTATTTTGAACTTTTTGGTATTATCTAGCGTTTTGAACGTTAATATGCATTTGCGACTGGTTACTTACCTTCAGTAGGTGCATTCAGTTTAATTTTACACCTATTTTTGGGTACTGCACTCTGATGTTTAATTAAGTTTTTGCCTGTAATGTTTTGGTAAACGAAACTTTTGTGCGCAGCAAATTCAGACCGCTGTAAATTGTGGCTGTGTCTATGTTCACGGCAACGGGACTATTACAATTTAGAAAATTGGCAACTTAATTGGTTGACGAGTAAAATTCCCCATATTATGCGGATTGATTGATAGCAATAAACGATTCGGTTCGGCGGTACCGTTTACATTTTACGCATTGGTTAAGCTGACTTAACGCCAGGCCGTGCGTCATTTCACCAGTTTCCGGAAATTCGTATTCGGACTTTAATTATTATTAATTTAGTTTTGTCGATTTTTAGATCCGCTTATTTTCAGATAGAGGTTACGTCCGCTAAATTGCTATCCTTGTCATATTTCAATCACCTCAATTCGAGTTTTCTCGAATTAGTTTGACCTGTTTTCTAAATCATATAAAATAATATTGTAATGTACTTCAGCGTTTTGTATTTTCTGTATTTACCCAATTAATTTCTTGACTAATTTTGAGTCAGTTATAATTTATAAATTATGGTCGTACTTCAAGTCTGGTTTACTCATAATGTATTTAATTTGTGTTTATGCAGCTTAACTGATAGACAGAACTTTTAGGCATTCATTAAGTTGGGTCAAAAATTTGAGTTTACCATTTGGCTATTTATTGCTGCCTACTATTTGTCATACAGGACCGTATTTACGTTATGAATAATTTTTAATTATTTGGGCTTTCCTTAGGATTGTAGGGGCACTCATATACAGAATGTGCGAATAATTTGTAACTTAACTGTTTATATTTAGGACGGTTTATGTACAGGGTGTACAACGTTGAGTTAACCTTATTATTATTATTACCTTTACCGTTGATTTATTTGTTATTACACAGTTGTTCATGAATTTTTTTATTATGTTATATTTATGAATATAGGTCCCGGGTTGCGGACATTCGTCGCCCGTTCACGTACGATCAGGAGAGTTAAGACAGCGTTGCTCCGGTCAGTACTTGGATGGGTGACCCGAAGGTTGCGTTAACGCGGCGCCTCTCTCCCACGAGAATTGATCACTATGGGAGAGTAGATCAACAACCCCCCTTATGGGGGAGGCCCATGTCCAACAATGGGATACCGCGGGCTAATAAAAAAAAATTATGAATATAGAGGCTTTATTTACATCGTTCACTTCACTCTGGTGTTTTATTGTGTTCTTGTTTGTATGTTGAAACTCGTAAGTTTTATTCTTCGTGGTAAGAGTTTACCTTTACTTGGATCCGTTAAGGTAGGTCATGAGAATAGCTGCACCACGACTGGTGAAGGATCTTGGCGCCCTTTTAAGAATTTTGTTGTCGATTCACCCACACCCGTTTCGCAGACGAGTTAGCCGTGGTGAACACACCGAAACGTTGCAGTGAGATACCCGTGGGTAATAATTCGGTGTTTCAGGTCTGTTACGAAAAGTTTTGGTCTTTTGTCCTGTCGTTACCCCCGTGAGGACTAGTGTGAAGACTTTTTTTGGTAACACTCATTTTAACAATCGGTCGTTCTATCTTTTGCGTTGAATAAAGTGTTGAAAGTATTTTTTGTTGTTTTATAAATTACTTTAAAAGTACTTGTTTTGATTATGAGTTTAGACATTTTCTCCGATATATCACCAAAATAAGGAATTGAAATATATTTCACATTTTCAGTGTGGCCTTTAGAATATATTCTTTGAATTGCTAATTTATAATCTTTCTTTTTGATTAGTGTGTCTATCAGTTTTGTGTTGTATCCATTATTGTGTGCAGTTTGTTTAATAATCGAAGTCTCTTTGGTGTAATCACTGTTAGAACTCCACATATGTATCGATGACCTACAGGCTGCTAATTTAATTGTTTTATGGTGACATGAGTCCTGCGATATTGTGATATCTGTTTGTGTAGGTTTTTTATAAATAGAGTATTTGAGTTCGTTTTTGGAATTAATTTTTATGTTTAAGTCTAAATAATTAATACATCTGTTTTGTTCTGTTTCTAATGTAAAGTTTATGTTTAAGTGTAGAGTATTAATAAACGTTTAGAAATCACTAATAAACTCAAATGAACTATTAAAACATGCTAAAACACCATCAACGTAACGGAACCAAAATATAATTTTCGAAAATTGATTTGATTCAAATATTCGATCTTCTAAATGTTCCTTAAATATATTAGCGAAAAGTTGTGAAATTGGACTTCTCATTGGTAAACCGTCTTTCTGAAGATACATTTGATCAATCAAAATAAAATAATTTTGATTAATACAAAGTTCGAATAATTGAATCAACTCATTTCGTTATGTTAATTCAACATTTTTGTTGATAAAAATATTATTTTACAAAGGAAAATACTCTTGAGGAGGTATTTGTGAAAACATATTGGTGACATCGAGACTAACTACACATAGTTTGCATTGTGGTGGTAAACTTAAATTGAACAACTTATTGATTAATTCGGAAGAATTTTTAGCTGAATATTTTGGTGTGTATTCTAAACTAGTAACTATATTATTTAATGTTTATGCTAACATGTGTTGGGTGCGTTTATGTATGAGACTACCGGTCTAATAGGCATTTGGGGTTTGTATATTTTTATTAAACCGTATAGTTTTGGTGGTTGTGGGTTTGAGTGTATTATTTTTCTTTCCTCATAATCTGTTAAGGTAACAACGCAGTTATTTAATGTTTGTTTTAGTTTGTTGTGATATTTTTTTGTAGGATCTCTATTTAAGGTTTCTAAATTTGAAGGCGTTATAAAATTATTAATTTTTTGTATGTAATCGCCTATATGTAAAATAACTAAAGTATTACCTTTATCTGCTCTAACAGAAATCAGATTGTTTGTTGTGATTTTTTCTATAATTGACGCAAGCAGTAAATTATTATGTTTGTTTGTATTATAATTTGAGTGTTTGTCTGTTGTTGACATGTCTTTTAACAAATTGGCAATTTGATATTTTGCGTAATTGAAATGTTTTTCTTTGAGAATATTTTCTGAATTAACTGCTAAAATTTCTTTAATATTGTTAGTGAATTTCGGGGATGAACAGAATTTGAATCCTATATTTAGAAATTTTACGTCCTTGTCATTAAATTCTGTTTGATAAATTTAGGAAGCGAGGTTAGAAATTTATGATGGTGTTGGGTTTTATATAACTTTTAAGTTCACGTGTGTGTTACTCTAATCTTAAAAGTTTGTGTTTCTGTAATGTGTATTTTTTTAAATTTTATTTTGCTAACTAATTCAGTAATGTCATTGTCAAAAACGTCAAATTCAATTGGGTATAATTTGTATGTGAGTTCTGTATGGAGTACCTTTAAATGTAAAAATACCTAATTCTCAACCATTTCTTTGATTCTTCTTTCAACAATCTTAGCTTAATGTTTTTGGCGATCTGAGTTATGTAATTTTTGGTTCTTGTGTTGATGTTAATATAGTTTGGAATAAGCTTCTTTCTTAGACATTCTTGATTAATCCAAACGTTCTGTGTGAGCTTATAAATTCACCGCTATTGGAAGTTTTGGTATTGAAGACCTGAGCCAAATCCGAAATCAAGATTCAGTGTGCTACCCTAGCTACAAATGTTTACAACATCAAACGCTTTTAGAAATGACATTTTGTATGTCGAAGTATGCA
Source organism: Limonius californicus (assembly GCA_014611495.1). Taxonomy (NCBI): domain Eukaryota; kingdom Metazoa; phylum Arthropoda; class Insecta; order Coleoptera; family Elateridae; genus Limonius; species Limonius californicus. The sequence goes on along the minus strand of JABXWE010001472.1, from coordinate 27,478 downwards.
TAAATCAAAAATAAAAATTAATATCTGTTGAAATTGTCTATTATTATTATTAAAATATAAGTATCTATGAATTTCAACGAAGTAAGGCAACAAACAACAAATTAATTTTCCATGTTCTATGTGTCAAATCAGAATAAACACTCTGAATATAGGAAGGAAAAACCTTAAAGTTGTACCTGTAAGGCCCAGATGAGGTCATCTTTCAAATCAGCATCATCATCATCAAGGCAACAAACAATTAACAAACGATACACTGGTTTAATATTATCAAACTGGCAGATAACAACTTGAAAATATTCAATGCAATTGCATTAAGTTGGTATACTGAAATGCTTAGATGCGTTTTTCTTAAAACCGTATATTATATTGACATGAAACAAGTCTCTTTTATATAAAAATTACTTCGGTATCATAAACTAATAATAACAAAAACCGTATTAAATAATAAAACAATCATGTTGAAAGACACGAAACAAATCAACGGACAGCGCCCTCTACAATATTCAGTATCGCTTCTACGTTGAGAATGTTCGATTTCCCCTAAAGTAGATGTGCACTAATTTTCAGCTTATTTCGCCATTTTGTTTCTGAAATATACCCAATATTAAAAAATATTTTTCTTCCTTAAGGTGTGAAAGCTTCTTAAGGAAGCACTTTTGTACCAAGCGGTGTTTGGTTTAATAAATACAATTTGACATCAGGAAGCTGTACGTAAGCTGTGCCATTTTATTTTCAAGAAACCCTGTATAATTACATTCAATTTCGAGAAACAAAACGGATGCGAACCAGCAAGTTTACTAGATTCGATCTATAAAGTTGTATATTATCATGTAACTCCAACAATTTTGATTCGAGCAAATTCACTGACCATTGGTGTTTCTTGAAATAAGTTTATTTTTGTAAAGCTGTTTAGTGGTATTTGTTTATAAATTAAATTTGAAATATAGTAGATTAACATTGATATCGCCATCTAGTGGTGCTTATCTTATTTTTGCTTCTACATATTGTAGTTATCTATTACCGGCGTCAACGCAAATTTAAAAATGTCTATCTAAATACAAAAATATATTTGACTCACCCGATAGTGACTCGGCCCAATTTCAGATACCACAATGACAAAAAAATGCAAGTAATCAAAACATGAAATAAATTATTTCAAATATAAACGTGAAATCAACTACGTCAGGTCAAAAAACAAATATATTATTGTCACTCTAAAAATTTGAAATATAAAGCACAAAATTCAAAAAGCTACTCTTTATTTTCCTTCTTATCCTATCTTATCAATTCAAAATGGGCAGACCAGGTACTGGAGGGAGAAGCAGAACTAGAGCCGCCAATCCCAATCCCTGGCGGCCTCCACCGCCTACAAGACAACCTCCCTCCGGAGATTCATCCCGAAGACACCATTCGTAAGAATTTTTTATCAGTCTTGAGTTGCAGGCTTGTGTATTTGTACGTGTACTAGTTATTATGCTAAAAATAATATGTCATGTACGTAGTACTGCCCAATTAGGATGTGCTAAGGGTTCTGAGCAACTCTGACTAAGCCAAAACGTAGCCAAGAGTTCGTAAATTACACAACGTTTTACGTAGGTTGTGACCCAGCGCTTGTAAAGTTCTTAATTTGAAGTTTCATCTATTAATATGAGAATAGTAATTTATAAAATGTCAAAATTTTTAAGCCTTCATAGTCGTAGGTAGATATAAACAGTAGTGGAAGCTCTTGGTAATATAGAGTAAACAGCTACTATAACTATTTTAATATATCTACTTACATACCTACGAGTACATGTAAAATTTCTAAATGTAAAATACATTCATTGCAATACTTTCATATCATAATGGAGTATACATCAACATAATTTTCCATGAAGGTTGCCTTTGGCAGCTACACTGTTTAAAATAATTAACTAATATTTAACTTTTCTTTTTTTTTTCATTCATTCATACTACCGTCCCCCCCCCCCCGGAACCGCTTTTCGCATTACTTCAGGGGGGTGTTGGCGTCCCTTACATACTAACCATTCATGCAGCATGCACTCTAAACTTAACTAAGCGAAATGCGATCGCCCCAGCTGAGATTCGAAACCACAGCGGAACGAGCGCAATTCAGTGTGACCTCGAGTGGCAACGCGTTGCTGCGCTAGACCACCGAGGTCCCATAACGAATATTTAACTACATTAATAAGTAAATACGTATAAGGCAACTTAACTCAATCTTATGGGACAGCGATATAACTAAGAACACCAAATGCCGGATATACAATACAATGGTACAGAGTATAATGACCTACGGGGCAGAAGTATGGGTTACTAACAAGAAAAACAAGGGAAAGATATCAGCAACGGAAATGGAGTTTTGGAGGAGATGCTGCAGGCTAACCAGAACGGATAGAGTATTGAACGAGGAGATACGGAGAAGAATGGGAAGGGAAAAAGATGCCAAAACATATATAGAAGAAAAACGGTTGTTATGGTACGAACACGTTAGAAGGGCGGAAGAATATTGCTGTATAAATAAGATAACAGAATGGAGTCCTATGGAAAAACGAAAAAGGGGAAGGCAAGGAGGTCATGGCGCAACGAAGTAGACGAAGCAATGGAAAATCGAGGGCTTCAAGAGAGGGAATGGAATAACAGAGAAGAGTGGAAAGGAAGGTTAAGAGAAGGAAGACAGTGACAACTGTACAAATCCTTTATATATATATATGTGAGTGTGTGTGTCTGTGTGTGTGTGTATGTGTGTGTGGGAATTTAATAGCTTGCAAAGTTAAACAACACTAATTGGCAACAATCTTTATTTACACAACGTTACACCTTGTAAAACTAAATCAACTACACTTCTAACAATTCCAACTAATTTACGCGCTCCACAATACGTCTGTCTTTTTAACCTTACACTTCCTATTCTGGTTACTTGTTCTTGTGCCAACTTAGGCCAACTCAAATCCCTATCCTACACTCGGCCATTCCTGCCTAATCATCGGACCCCGATGATTGGTTGCTGATCCACGGCTTCATGTACTCGGCTGTTGTAGAAGCCTTTAAAGTCCGTCACACGCACTTTCTTTCTGCACGTCGTAGGTATCTCGCGGTTTCACTTTTATTACGCGGACGGTCCGATATATTTAGGTTTTAGTTTTTGTCCACCACCGAATTGCGTTCGTTTTATAGCAACAAGATCGTTTACTTGATCACGCGTAGGGGTGCGTCTTCTCAAATTGTAACTCTTTTTGTTTTCTGTCTGCATCTTTCTGATCTGTTTCTTCGCTTCATCTCGTAGCTCTTCTCTATAGTTTTTAAAATCTTTGATTAGTTCTTCTTCCAACAGACTCTTTACGTATAATCATTACATGATTTTCAAAAATCCTTTTCTGTGACTCTAACTTACTGATCATTTCTCTTGTAGTCGTTGACTTAGTAGGATAAAGCCAAACAAATTTAGTGAAAGAATCAATGACCACTAAAATATTATTGTAATTCTTGCATGTTGATTCTAAAGGACCTATGTGATCAACATGGTAGGTGTTCAAGGGCATATTCTCTTCATGCAATGGATGTAAAAATCCTTCCTTTTTCCCTTCTTTACGATTCATCAGTATGCAAGGCACGCAAGCCTGAAGGGTATTCGCTATTTTCATCTTTAAATTTGGTATAAAATATTCTCTCTCAACTATCTCTCGCGCTTTCTTTTCCGCCAAGTGTCCTTTCTCGTGAGCTTTTCGTATTACTTCGTTCTGCATAGCTTTAGGTACTACCAACAATTCGATTCCGCTCTCAAGCTTATGGAGTAGAATCCATTTACCATCAAATAATTGCCGTGTGGTTTTTCTTTTAGAATTTCCTTGATTGCTACTATTGTCTCATCTTTAGCTTGTTCATTCGTTAGTCTTGTTAGCGTCATGTTTTCGTCTGCTGTTATGTTCATAACTGGGTAACGGCTTAGAGCGTCTACGTGCTTCATACTAATACCTCGTTGATGCTCGATGACATAGTCGTATTCTTCTAGTAACATGGCCCATCTAGCTATTCGAGGTGGTATATCTTTCTTGTTTAACGTCTTCTGGAAAGCTGAACAATCAGTAATGATTTTGAGTTTGCACCCAAGTAGATATATTCTAAACTTCTTAAGGGCTTGAACTATTGCCAATACTTCAAGTTCGTAGCTAGAATACTTCTTTTCTGCTTCAGTTGTTTGCTTACTCATAAAGTAGATAGAATGTAGTTTATTGTCTTCCGGTGACTTCTGTAATATTACTGCGCCATAACCTGTTTTGCTTGCGTCTGTGTGGAGCTCTGTCTCCAAGCCTTGTTTGTAAATTGCTAAGACTGGTTTCTGTGCAGGAGCGGACTTCAAGTGTTCAAACGCTCTTTTCTGTTCGTCACCAAATTAAAAGTTTTGATTCTTCTTTAACAAGTCGCTTAGCGGTCTGGCGATTTTGGCATAATCAGGTATAAACTTTCTAAAATATCCAGTTAACCCCAGAAAACCCTGTAGTTATTTCACAGTTCTTGGTTCTGGGTACTTAATCACTGACAATGTCTTGTAGGAGATGGAAGAATATTTCCATTCTCGATCAGGTGGCCTAAAAATTCAACTTTTGGTTTTTAGAAAATGACATTTCTTCTTGTTGATGTCTAACCCATAATCTCTCACTGTTTTTAAGACTGCCGTCAGTTTCGAAATACCTTCCTCTTCGGTCTTCGATGGTATAATTAGGTCATCTAAATAGGTTAAAACAGTTCCCTCATTCATTAAATCCCTGAATATTGCATTGATAAATCGTTGGAAAACAGCTGGTGAATTTCAGTGCCCAAAGGGTGCTAGTAACAACTGATACTAACCATTGTGAGTCACAAAGGCTGTGTACTTACGGCTTTCTTCTTCAACCACGACAATGAAAAAACCATTTTTTAAGTCTATTGTACTGTAGTACTTAGCATGTTGTAGTCTGTCTAGCTGGTCCTTTATTAAAGGTAACGGGTAACGGTCTTTTATTACCTTTTGCTGTATTTTCCTGTAGTCGATACATAAGCTCGGCGAGCCATCCTTTTTCTTGACTATCACCACTGCGCTTGCCGATTCAGAACTACACGGTTCAACTATTTCGTTTGCAATCCATTCTTTCACTTGGTTTTCTACTATTTCTCTTTCATTGAATGGTGGCCTGCTCGGTCGATTGTAAATTGGTTCTTTGTCTTTCACGATTATCTTCATCTCAACGTTAGTCGTCTTTTTCTTGGCTGGTTCATAATTTTCTATTAACACCTTAACCTTTTCTTTATTTTCTTCTTTCGCTGTGTCTGCTACGTCTAATTCATCTTCGGTTGGAGTTATGTGTAAAAGGTTATCATCGGGTCTTCTTGTTATCACGATTCCTTCTTGGTTTATTATCTGGTCGGCTTGGTTCAGCGATTCTTGACCTATAATAACTTCCATTGATGTTGCGTCCTTCGGCACCACATGTACTGTTGTAGGAAAATCATTGTCGTCAATCTTGATAACTGCCGCAAAAAATTCGATAGTATCCACGTTATTTTTACCAAAACCTGTGAGTGTCAACGTAGGTTTACACATATTGGGTAATTGCATCTTCTCGTAGTACACATCTTTTCTAATTAGGTTGACTTGGCTTCCTGTGTCCACCAGAGCTTCGTATTTCGAATCTGCTATCATTACCGTCTTAATCATTCGGTTCCGTGAAGCTGCGTCCGTGATGTTCGAGACAGAAGCCGTTCCTGTATTGCTTGGCTTACAATCTGGACTCTTATGCCCGAAGTTACCACATTTAAAACATTTAGGACCTTGGTCTCTCGAATCGCAGTTTTGTGATCATGCCGCTTTTCTCCACAGTTGAAACAACGACGTTCTCTTCTATCTTTATTTGTTTCTAATTTCGCTGGTAGGCCAGGCTTTTCAACGTTATTGGAGTTTCTAAACTTCGTTTGTTGGCTGGGCTGATGTACGTTTCTAGCTCTGATTTGCTCATATGTTTTTAACTTTTGTTTAAACTGGTCGATTGTTTCTGTTCCAAATAATACAACTTTGTTGCTCATATCGTCCTGAATTCCATCTATTATGTAATGGATTAATGATTCATCATCGATTTTTCCTCGACCGCTTATTTCTTTCATTTCTAAAAAATATCTATACATTTTCGTTTTTCTTCTTAAGTGCCCTCTTAAGTGAATTCCAGCTCGTGATGTGTCTCTCACCCTAGACAAACCCTTTAGTGGTGGTTAGTGGAGTGTCAACATTTAAAGCTTCGATTCTTCCGCCTTCAGTATATCTCATTTTTGAAATCTTATTTCCTTAATCGTTAAACAATTAACACACTCCACTAAGTAATGTCAATAACTTTTGTTGGACATTCAATTATTAACAAGTTTCAATTGTTTTTATCACTCATTGCTACAGCCGTATCAACGCCTGCTCGAATATTGGCTTTTCATTTGAATACATTTTTGTAAATATGTCGGATCAACCGATTTTGAAAAACTTTTTTTATTATATTCAACATAACGAAAGCTGTCAGATGTGGTATCAGAAAGGGTACTTTGATATTTGAATTTTTAAAGTTGAAGTTGCTAGCGCTTAGGCATTGAGGGGTGGGGGGGTTGAAAATTACATCTCTAAATGATAATTTAAAAATAAAAATCGACGTGTTCGAGCATTTTTTTGAAATATTTTTCTGAACGATTTTATAGAATTTATGCGTTACTTATGGACCGCAGTGTATACAGGGTGTCCTTTAAATACCTTAAAAGCTTCAGGTAGCACTCTTCTGTAAGAAATACAGTCCCCAAAAAGACTAACACGAACTTCCTATAGTGCTTAGTTTTCTCACACGAGACACTTAAAGAATATTATACTTGGCAACGTTGACGATGTCTTTGCATTTATGGAGAATGTAATTAGTAGGCCGACATTACATGAAGCATTTGACAAATGTCGAAAAACAAATTTTCTACTTTTCATCACAATACCATGGCCTTGCACTGTTGTCAAATGTAGTATTTACGAAATTTATCATTTTTAACAGTACTTCCAGAAGAGCAACTAGAGCGTCAACTCAATATTAATCTTTACATAATCAAGTGGCAGTCAGTCGCTTATCGGCAGATACGTGCAACATTAAAGTTCTCGTTATTGTTTCCATGAAATTCTGTTTTAAAGATATTAACTTTAACACTCTCGTACAAGAAAACTAAGCTCCAAATATCTACTTTTTTTTTGAAGATTTGTATTAAGCATTCATAAAGGAAAAATTCTACTTGAAGCTTTTAAGGCATTTAAAGGACACCCTGTATATAATAAGTAAAAAACACAGGCAGTTAAAATAACACCTTCGATATATCTTTATATTACAACTGCAACATTTTTAAACAAAAAAGCGAACGCTTCGTCGTGTTCACGATCGACGCTGGAGGGTAGTAAAGCGCGCTTCAACACGCTCTTGGTCATAGTTCAGAATTTTACTTTCTTGGATACTAGTGGTGATTTTAAATTTTTATTGCAATTATGCATGAATGCAATAGCACTATGATCTGTCTGAATTACAGGCTTGTAGGGTCATAGATCAATTGGAAGGTCGACGAACAAAACAAGCTGTTGCCCAAATGTTTGTGACCTAAAGTATAATTTCTCGACTTTGGAATCCCTCTTTGAAAACCTGGAGATGTTTGGAGGAAACGAGGAAAAGTTCGGCCAGAAGAACACCAAGAGATAATCGGTCCTCTCGCAACTTGTATGTAGAAACCGAACGCTTAATGCAACCCATCTTCGAGGCGAGTTTGGTGTTGCTACTAGAAGGCTGGTATCGACACGAACAATAAGAAATCGTCTGTATCACATCGGTCTGTATGACTGAAGACCACTGGTTTGCTTTCCACTGCAAATCATATGTAGAAGACCCCTAGAATGTGGGCAGAGGAGCATAAGAATTGGGGCCATAATGCCTGGGGATGAGCGTTGTTTAGTGACGACCAGATTTGCTTTGTAACCAGATAATATGCGTGTTTTAATTTGTCGTGAACCCAGAATATAAAAAAACTCCTAAATTTGTCCGGGAACACCTACAATGTGATGATGATATGGGCCAGGATAACTCTACTGGAGATCTACAGGGCTTCATTTAATTTAGAATGGCTTTCTTACTGCCCAAAGGTACCTGGATGAGATTCTGCGTCCCATTGGTCTTCAGTACGCAGAAGCAGTGGGAGAACAATTCATGTTTATGGATGATGATTCTCGTCCACATTGATAAACCATCGCGGACAACTGTCCAGCAAATTCTCCTGATGTTAACCAATCGAGCATGGATTAGAAAGACGTGTTGCTGTACGAAATATGCAACCACGTAACATTAAGGAACTTAAAATTTCTCTCAGAGAGGATTGGGATGCCATTCCACAACAGTTTGTAACTTAATCCATGCCAACAATATCTCAAGTCTTTTTAACTGTTCGTAAAGATCATTACTTGTTTGAGCAATGTACACCACCCGACAATTGTCAAATTTTATTTAATGGTGCAATCAGCTAAATGGTTTTCATTGACGAACACAATTTGTTATAGCAGACTTTTTTATAAAATGGTAAACGGATGTATGCAGTATGACCTTGTGTTGACTAGTTTCGTTTGGAGTTTCCTGAAATGGCTTTCCCTGAGCCTTCTACTATGCTGTCCGCTACTTTATTTAGAGACACAGGCAGTGTAATTCATAAATGTGGAAATGGCAGACACACAGTCTACAGTGCGGTCGTAAAATGTCCTCCCCCCTACTAACTTTTGAACGATTTGATATTTTATTACAAAATTTTGTGTGCTTTAACGGGAGCCTAAATACTAATTGCTAGTGCATATTTAAATTTTATAATTTTCAAAATGGCGCCTAGCCAATATTTTTTTAAAACGCAATGGGGTCGAGTGACAACTCATTTAAGAGGTATTTTAATTCTGCGTCTGATCCTTGAGTTTCATAAACAAATATTCATTCAGAAAAGAATGACAGATGATTGAAAATAACAAGTTTATGGAAAAAAGAAGACACCCGGAAAATTTTGCGGTTTGCGGTCCGAATATGTTGTTGGCCTCGTCGAGGATAACAACTTTTTCTCATAGCATTTTTCCGTAGTTCGTACTGTTCGGCCGCCAGGGGCGTCCAAAGTCGAAACACGAATCGACGTCCAGCACGTGTCCACGTCATCGCAGCGGGTCGGTCGCGATCTCAATCTGTTCGCATAAGTACGACGCTGCGATATCCGGTTGTAATATCTCCGAAGGGGGCGCGGTGGATACCGGCTAAGTATTTATGCCGCATTTACGTTTTTTTGACGTTGCGGCGTCTCCCGCGCCCCTTTCGGGGATATTACAACCGCCTTCGCTGGCCGTCGATGCGCCATACTTATGCTAACAGATTGCACTTGCGACCGACCCGCTGCGATGACGTGGACACGTGCTGGACGTAGTCGATATTTCCTTACTAGTTACGTACTGTTAATTCAAAAATGCAAACAGCACATTAAAATTAGAATATTACCAGAAAGGAGGTTTAGTATGCCTGCATACAATCTGCTTAGGTTCCATATTAAATCAAGTGCGTTTCTATGTGAATCGCAGGCGACTTAACACACAGCTTAATACGACTTACCACACAGTGTTGCTAAGTTTACAAAACTTTAATTAAGAATTCTTCAAAAACTGAACGTTTTCACTCGCCAATTATCTTCATTGTTTATCATTATTACAGAACCACAATATGTATTTCTCTCGAAAGAAATATATGGAGTATATGGGATATTTATGAAACAGTTTTGTTGTTTTTTTATATAATTAATTCAATGTTTACTAAATATATTTTTTAGTAGTAGCATAAAATTTTCCTGGGGTGGTCAGGGTCCTGAGCAATTCTAAGCAAGCAAAAATTGTACAATCTTCTATGTAGGGTGTCTTTCTGCGCCTATCAAGTATTTAAGTTTTAAATTTCTTGTTATCTTATAACTAACATTTGATTTCTATTGAAATCACAATGCATATTGTAGCATGCACTAGGAATTGATTCTTTTAAGCATATAAATTTTTGATGTTACGTGAACGAAAAAACTAAATATTATGACTACCTTTTTTTAAAACTTTCACACTACCGCCCCCCCCCCCGAACCGCTTTCAAATTACTTCAGGGGGGTGCGGGCGTCCCTTACACACTACCGATTCATACAACATGCACCCTAAACTTAACTAAGCGAAATACGGTCGCCTTAGCCGGCGTTTGACCCCACGGCCGATTTAGCCGAATTTCACTGTGACCTCGACTGACAGCGCTTGTTCGTACTGCCCCATCGTGGTTTCTATTACGACTACCCTTCTAAATTTTATTTATTAAAATTAAATATGTGTCACACATTTTATGCAGGTTATTTTCATTTAATAATACAGTTATCGTTGTATTTATTCCAATTTTTACTTCTAGCTCTTAACTTATTTCATTCTTTTATGACAATGTCTGGACGCATAAGTTTTATGATTCTAGGATTATTGAATTCTACTTCCTTGTTCTCGATTTTCGAAGAACAAGAACCAAATAACAGAAAATCACATCGCTTATTTGGGTCAAAATATGTAATATAATGGCAATACTTTATAGTCGCAAGAAAATAATTTGAAACAGTTTAATATGTATTCTTTACGAAAGGCAGTGGATAGCAGCACTTAAAACGTTTTTTTAAACCTTGTTCATCAGACATCATATATGTTAGCTGTCGGTGCTGCGCCAGAGATTCACGCGCTGCCTGTTGGAGATTCACGCGTAGACATTGTTAGGCGTGGTGGAGCTTGGTGGAGTTAACGTATATTCAGTAACAGCTACAGGAAGCTACGCCGCCGCGCATTGCGACGTATGGTACTATGGTAGGCTCGCCTTTTTACAACTTTATTTAAAAATGTATAACCATTGCCAAGATGCAAAGAAATCCTTTCCCACTTTCAAGGAAAATTGCCTTGCTGGTAATAATTAAAAACTTCACACAAGTCATCCTTGGCTGTTATTTATATTTTTGTTCCAGAATTTACGAAAGTCTAAGAAAAACACTCATTCTCTAATTTTGTGTGGAACTTCGCTTATTTAGGACAGTTGCTTAATTGGGCCAAAATGTTCTAGATACAATGTGTACCGATTAAACAGAATTGATTGTATTGACATCTCTATTTACTTTAGAAAGGTTTACTTTAGTGATTCAGTGAGATCATGAAAGATATATTTTTACATATAGTCCTGATTTACTTCGAACTCTAACGACCTCCTACGGTTAAATGTTTGGATTTATATTGTTTGCTGATACATATTTTGAAAACAAAGGAATGGAGATGGTTTTAGTAAATCTAGGCTATTTCTCAGAAAATATGAGTTGAGCGTTTTAAATTATGCGGATATTTACATGTGCGAATCAAGGTTGAGTTATCATCTGTTTATAATGTATAGGAAAGAGCAAGTAATATAGGTAAAGTAAATTATCATTTGTAAGTACGTATAGGCAACCCTCCGAACATGGGCATAACATTCTATTTTGTAGTTAACGGTTTTAAAAGTAATTCATTTATTATTATGGAGGATTCGCAGGCCTTGTAGGCCCATCGCTTTGGTGTGAGGCAAGGCTAAGCTAGTTTGTGCAATGCACAACAGAGCCCGACTCTGCGGGTTACCGTATTGGTGCGCAACCGTGCTTAACCTGCCTGATGTAAGGTGTATGCGTGTAGTCTTGTTACTCATCTAGTGCCACCTTACCAAGAGAAGTGTGATTAATGTAATCCCCAATGGCAAATGCAAACCAGGACCCAGTACCGAGCACCCAGGGAATTAGAAAATTTTCTGACCCCTGGAGTGATTTGAACTAGGAAGTGTTTGGACTATTATATCCAAAGCTTGGCTCTCTTACAACTGAGCCATTCCCGCCACTATAATTAATTAATAATACATAAGAAAGGTTTGACTAATGTACAGTTGAAAGCAAAACATTTGGGCCACTTTTTCAAAAGCAGGCTTCGATTTGAGGAAAATGTAGTCCTGCCAAATTAAAATTTAATGGCGTGCTTTTTTTCTCCAAATTGTTTTAAATTTAACAAAATGACATAACTGAAGTGGTGTGTTTTTTTAATAAAACGAAACAAAAATACTGTTTATTTATATCTTATCTAACTGAATCACAAACATATGAATTTTAATCATTTTAATTCAGTGAGAATACTAATATTTTGTAGACCCCCCATTTGTATTTAGGACTTATTGAAGCTGTCTTGGCATTTTTTATTATTATTATTATTAGCTCGTAACATCCCATCGTTGGACAAGGTCCTCCTCCATAAGGGGGGGGGGTTGTTGATCTATTCTCCCATAGTGATTAATCCTCGTGGGAGAGAGGCGCCGCGTTAACGCAACCTTCGGATCACCCATTCAAGTACTGACCAAAGACCACGCTGCCTTAACTCTCCTGATCGTACGGGAACGAGCGACGAATGTGCGCAACCCGGGACCTTTTTCTTGGCATAGAATTTATTAATCATAGAAAATTATATCCTTCTCGTATCGATTGCGGCTCCTTTTCAGCACCCGTTAAAACGTGAAACGGTTACAGTAAACAATAACTGATGTTAACGTTCAGCACAAAGCCATGTTTACATAATAAAATATTAGGGTCCCAAGTTTTTTGCATTTAAGTGTACCTACTTATACACAGGGAATTTTTCTTATTAGTATACCTACATTGCCTATGTATACTTTTAAAAAGAACGCGTCTATTACGCCTATTATGTAGGCAATCAACTATACAGACAACTGAAGCATGCTGTGGCCGAAACAATCAAATTAGTTCAAGGTTAAAAAATAAAATTAGTTATTATTTAGTATCTTCTTGCGTTTTTTATACAACCATGTACAGTAAAGACGAAAAAGTGGAAATTCTAATGTGGTGTCAGAATGGAAACAGCTTAAGAACTGTGAGACTTATTTTCACTAAAATATCCATGCGAACCTTACAAACAATAAAATTGTTAGAAAATTGAAATCAAAGGGATGCGTAATAAATTCCCATAAATTTAAAATAAGAACTAAAAGTAATTACGTTTTAACCGAAGAAATGAAATTAAATATTTTATGCTACGTTGAAGAAAACCCTATAGAATCACTACGAGAAATAGGTTCACATTTTAATGTTACTAATACCTCGGTATTTATGTATAACACTAAAAGAATTTAAATATAAATCGTACAAATTTTCGAATCACCAACAACTATTCGATGAAGGCAAATAAAAAAAGGACAATCTTTTGTGAAACTTTCTTTAATTTCCTAAATTCACATGAATACATTTTAAATTAGATAGGTTTTAGTGATGAAGCAACTTTCACAATAAATGGAGAAATCAATTTACAAAATTTTCAGTGTGTATTTATAATTCCTCATCTATCCACTATCCATTATCCTGATAAACGTATTTCTTAGATATTGGTCCCGCACTAGCTGCCATTTACAAAATTTAACTAACAATCAATACACTAGGCTAGGAATAGTTGACAATAAGCTTATCGGTCCATATTTTATTGATGGTAATCTCAATACAGCCAAATTTTTAGAGCTATTAAGGAACGACATCATACCGGCAATAAATAACTTAAACATCGATGACCCGTGGTTTCAGGTGGATGGAGCCCCTCCGCATTCCATGGATGCTATAAGAAACTTTCTAAACGACAGGTTTCCAGGACATTGGATAGGAAGATTCGGTCCTATACCGTGGCCCCCGCGTTCCGCAGATTTGTCGCGCAATGACTTCTTTGCTTGGGGATATCTGAAATCGAAAATGTATACAAATATTCCAATACAAAATATTGATGAATTAAAGGATCGCGTACGTACCGAATGCAATAGCTTGAATCCCGACTTTCTTGCGAATGCTGTGCGTGCTTTTCAACACCGTTAGGTTATTGTTTAGAAGTAGAAGGTGCCATTTCGAATAATTGTTGTAACGGTTGTTTTTATTTTCATTTCCGTTTTCTGTTATTGATATTTAATGTTTTACAATAATAATCGTCGTTGTTGCTCAACTCATTTTCATTTACTTATTTAATATAAACACTGCATCAACATAACCTTCATACTAAAATAATTCACAACTACAGTGATGATTGCTTTTGTTTTTAGTTGTCTGTATAGTTGGTTGCCTACATAACAGGCGTAATTGACGCGTTCTTTTTAAAAGTATACATAGGAAATGTTTACTAAAAAGAAAAATTCCCTGTATAATAGTTGTAATATATACAGTAATAATAATAATAATAATAATAAAGGCCTTTATTCTTCCAAACATATACGTAACGGAAAAATATCGAATACGAACAAGATTAAATGTGAAAATCTCAAGGTGTTAGTTCAAAAACAGCCCTTAAGTTGTTCTTGTTCTGCCACTAAGACCTTGAAATCGTAAAGAAAATTACTAAACTAAACGTAATGCCTAAAATAACTTAATACTAGATTCTGTGATGATGTGTCCAGGAAACGTAGCACGAAAATAATATATTGTAAACTAAAACAAAGAGTAAGAGTTCACGTATGCTGGGAAAGAAATAATTGGTGTCTATATTTGCGTTTAAATGTTTGAAGCGAGGCGGATTTTAATCCAAGGGGTATTGAGTTATAAACTCTAGATGCTAAAAAAGAAAAACCCCTTTGGAACAGAGCAGTCTTATGGATTGGTGGTGTTATGAGACCTTTGAACGTAAATTTAAAGAATGGACATCAGTAAGAAATTTTATTTTATTATACAAGTAAGGTGGTCGTTCTTCAAGAATGATTTTATGGCAGAGCGTAGCATACTGTAACAGTCGTCTGTTATGCATATTGAGTCATTTTATATCATTTAATTTGTGCGAGATTCTATCAAATTTTCTTATTCCATAAATGAAACGTAGACAAGAATTTTGAACTCGCTACAGTACACTATAGCGACTGCTTTACAGCTTCCTTATCCGTCTTACACATAAATTCCATCTTATAATTTAAGATTTTTCTGGAATTGAAAATATTGATGTGGCGAAAACAATTAAAGAACAATAAATTATTTATAAAAAAGATATCGAAAGTGTTAAATAGTACAGAATCTTACAAGTTCTTATTCAATCAATAATTTGTTTTATAAACTTGTTTAAATAAACGTGGATATAACATAATAACAATAAAATTAAACTCCCTGCAGTGTGACGGTATCCACATCGCAGCAAAACAAAATAATTATTTTTTAAAATTGTAGCAATTATTCTAATACATCGACCAAACAAAACCACTTCAGGCACTAAATATCTACCAAAATACGCAGAAAATAAATAATTTTCCAAAAAGCGCACCTTAAACTTTTGACGTCACGAAAGTCATGCTGACAATTTTCAAATCACATGACCCGAACATTCGACAAGCGCACACCTTTCGTCTCTTTCTTTTACGTTATTCTTTCCAATAACGTTTGTCAGTACTACTAATAGCACCAGGAAAATTTTCTAGAATTGTCCGAGTTTATAAAAGTGGGCTGATTTCTGGCAGTTTACATAAGCGCTTAGCTGTCTGTAGACTTCAGTGCAGTTGTGAAATATTGACTATAATTGTCGCTAGTTAATTATACATCAAAATGCCACGACGTGGACGTTCCCCAGCCCCAGCACCGCGTGCTGCTTCAGCCCCGCGTGCTGCTCCAGCCCCAAGGTAATTAATAGAGGATTTTGCCGGGTTTGACTCCTCTTCTTACTGTAGCTTTCATCTAATGAGGATGATAAGAGCAATAAAAGTGGTTTATACCTAATTAGTGCTGTTAAATGTTTGGTTATATTCAGTTTTGTTTTCTTTACAGGACTACGCTTCCTGCTAGGGCCCCCCAACATACCGCTCCTGCACACCCCCCTGCAGCACCTCCAGCGGCAGTTGCACCCCAACAGCCCAGTCTATTCGGGCAGATGGCTGCCACTGCTGGAGGAGTTGCTATAGGATCAGCAGTTGGACATGCAGTTACAGGTAAAGTTTTTATGCTCAAGCATTAGTTTCATATTTATTTATGAATGTTGTAAAATTTGCCTTTATTTAATATATTTTAAACACTTAAGTTGTGAAGATAGTAAATAAAACCTTTGGTTTTCTAGGAATGTTCAGTGGTGGCGGAAGGGAAGCTGCAGAAGCTCCCCAACAAGCACCACCTGCACAATACCAGCAACAAACCAATGAAGAAACCGGACCCTGTGCTTGGGAAATTAAACAATTCCTCCAATGCGCAAGCAACCAATCTGATCTAAGCCTGTGCCAGGGCTTCAATGAAGCAATGCAGCAATGCAAAATCAGAAATAGTATGTATTAGGTGTATGATAACTATTAACAAACAATGTTTGGACATATAGTATGATTGTCTAGAATCCTAAACCTCACTTTGATTTGTCAATGTTGTCGTCCTCGGGTAATTTAAAGTGAGGTTAAAGTGTTCACAATTTTTTGCTAGTACTAATAGTATATGTAATTTATATTGTGTAAAATGCTAGTATAACAATATAAATAAATTTAAATAAGTTGAACTAACTAATTATATTATAATTTTCCTGCCTCTTTCCTTTTTTTTTCCTTGTTATATATTATAATCTCAAATCTGCCCCTTCCTATTTTCTTCCAGTGGATTTTTAATGTTCTTGCGTTTTCTTTGTTGTGTTTTAAATTTTTAAGTATGTTTATTTTTTCTTTTTCAGATGTTCCCTAAATGTGAAATACGTAGTCAACAAATTCTAGGATAAACAAAATTATCAGTTTAATGAAACAGTAGTTGCCACATTTAAAACTTGAGATGTGAAGAACAATTTTTGGACGTTGACTTTGGTTGATTTGATTTTTGTAAAGGACATTTATGTTGAATTTCATTGGCAATCAAAATATTTGTTCATCTTTCCCAGTAACCAAATAAATTTATTAGTTAAACCTTTACTTTGTTTTAATTGTTTTTCTATTACTTTATTTTAATAAAGATCTTTAAATTGAAACATATTTTTTTATCTGTTGAACGATGGTTTTACTGAAGTATTTCTTGTTTATTAATGCAATTTTAACTATACATACTTTAATTTTCAAAGTTGGATTGGGATATATTCAGGGGTACCAGACTTTTATAACAGTTCACTGCTTGTATATTATTGGCTACTAACAACTTGCAAATATACACGGCGTTTAGTGCAGGATTCTTTCATATGGATATTTTACAATATATTAGAAAATATTAGGAAGAAAAGAACTTCAAACTGAAATGTTTTAAACTCCTGGCAGGCTTCAGAAGTAAACTTCTTTAACCCTCCAGTGGACGGATGGGTTAGAAATTACATGGACGGGTGTAGTCTGTCAGTCCCATAAAACATTTTTTTCTCAAAATTTTTTAATTTCGTTTTATGAACACACTATGATTAGTTTGTCAGAACATCAATGAATACATTTGAAGAAACAAACAGATTTTCCTATTTTTTTTTATCATTAAGAAAAAACGTGTTTTTTTTACATGGTTCATTAAAAACGCATTACAAAAATAATCTAAAGCATATAGGATAAAGAATATCATTTTTTTCTATACTACACATACTAATCTAAGGGTACGTTTATGTTGGAGCTGCGATAAACGATAAGAGCGACGATACTAGCGAAGCAAAGAAAATAATGTCATTATTTTATATGCAGGTGTTTATATTGGAGCGACGCGTTGAGACACGCTTGGTAGCCGAGCAACGATAAGAGCGGCACTAATAGTACTGCCTATTTTCTTTGCTTTTATCAGGTGTGCTCGGCATGGATATTGACAGCTTAATTAGTGAAGTATTTGTTAGATCCCCCTTGTGGGATCAAAAAGATAAATATCATCATAACAGATTTGTTCTCGATAAATTATGGGACGAAGTAGCTGTAAAATTGAATACAACTCGTAAGTAGAAATTTTAATTAATATTAAAAATTAGTAATTTCTTTAAGTAGGTGTGAACAATAATAGAAAATTTATACAGAAAAATATACAGATTGTCTCGATTTTTTTTGAAACATAGCAATGAGTGCAACAAGGACAGACCGTAGGAGATGAAAGGTGGGGAATTTAAGTATCTATGGTTATTATGAAAATCAATTTAACATATTTGACATAATAAATGTAATTGTATGTGACATGCATGTCAATAATAATTAAAATCAGTACAAAATAATAAAGAATAGTATTATCAAAGCAAATAAAGAATTTCATACAAAATTAACGAAATTATTAACAAAATGAAAACTATATTAAATGTTCAAATAAACCCCCTTGCTCAGCTAAACAGTATCCCATCCGGTTGTAAAAACTTCGCCGTGTTTTATTTAACATTGCAGGAGTAATGGTTATAAAAGCATCAACAATTTTTTGACGCAATTCATTTAGATTGTTGGCCCTCTCGCTGTTGTAAACTATTTCTTTTATGTACCCCCATACAAAGAAATCAAGTAAAGCTAAGTCGGGCGATCTCGGTGGGTATAAAATTGTTCCCCGTGTGCTAATCAAACGATTAGGAAAGATATTATTCAGATATCCTTGCACCACAGCAGTGTTATGCGCCGGACAGCCATCTTGCTGATACCAAATTTGTTGAAAATCAACAGGAACTTGTTGTAACGCAGGTATTATTTGGTTTTGCAACATAATCAAATATTTATCTCCGTTCAAATTCCCTTCAATGAAAAACGGCCCAATAACGCCGTCATTTAAAATCCCAGCCCAAACATTCAGCTTCTGAGGATACTGAGTCCTGTAATCCATTCGAATATGTGGATTTTTACGGGACCAAAATCTAACGGCGGACGGATTATGTCTACCAAGTAATGGAAATGAGGATTCGTCTGTAAAACAGATCATTGAAATAAAATGATCGTCATTATTTGCCCGTTCCATAATATCTTCGCAGAACTCTCTTCTTCTTCGGCTATTTGTCGGCAAGATTTAGAAGAATCTAGCTCTACACTTGCACAAACCAACAACTTACGTTCTTCCTTTTCAGCATTGATGCGGTTGCCATTGGTTGGATGACATTTTCTACACTTTGCAATACATCCACTTTCTTCAAAATGTTTCACAGTCTTCGACACTGTTGATGGAGATGGAATAGGACGATTTTCAAATGCATTTACAAATAAATTAATTGTGTCGATAATTGAGTTACCGGCATAAACCCACTTAATTATTTGTATTTTTTCTTCTAGTGTGTAAGTCATTTTAACAATTTCATTTTACTACAAATTATTTGGAAATTAAATGTAATATGACAAATAGACCAAAATGACATTAAATTAAATTTAATACGGTCAAGGCATACTATTTGTTGGTGTCCATGGATACTTATTTTCCCTTCCCCAAACCCTATATATCATTTCTCTATCTTTTATCCCACCTCCTTGTTGCACTCATGTATTTCCTATGTTTCCAAAAAAACAGAGACGATCTGTATAATAATAGTAATAGTATTTAAATTGGATTGCGACAAAGATACGTTTTAAATAGACTGCGAATATTTTCAACAGCTTGGTTTGGTCTTCCAGTATTACTTGGTGTGATATGGCTTGGTTTGGTTGTGCTTGTTTCTTGAACGTGATGCTTAATGCCTTCTCTGTCAATAATAATATTATGTAGCAAACAGATACACTTAACAATATCATCAGCTACATCTGTAGATGTTTGTATTGCTGTTCCTAAAATTCTCCACTTAGAATACAGTATTCCAAAAGCACATTCAACAGTTCTTCGTGCTCTTGATAATCTAGCATTAAAGTATTCTTTATCTTCATCAATTTGTTGTCTTCCATAAGGTTTTACTAGATTAGGGAGAAGTGGATAGGCTTCATCGCCTATGATAACATGAGGTACAGTGATGTCTGAGTTTGGTAAAACACATTCATTGGGAATGTTAAGTCGCCCATCTGATAAGTACAAAAACAAGGCTGAAGACCTAAAAGTTCCCCCATCACTCTGTTTGCCATAACCTCCAACATCAATGTTTATAAATCTATAATTAGCATCAACTAATCCTTGCAAAACAATTGAAAAATATTTTTTATAGTTATAAAACATTGTACCAGAATGAGCAGGGCAGTTTAATCTAATATGTTTCCCGTCAATGGAGCCAATGCAGTTAGGGAAGTTCCAAATCGTCTGCTATTTCCCTAAAATCATGTTCGCTGGGAATTTTCATGTGTAACGGTTGAAGTGTTTCCCAGATCATTTTAAGCAGTTCTTTAACAATTTTTGAAATTGTTGCAACTCCCATCCGGAAAGTAAATGCGAAACTTCTAAACGATTGACCAGTTGATAAATACCTGTAATGTAATACAAGCCGTTTAGTTCAGCATATTTTTTTTACTATTTTTAATAATGTATTCTTTACAGTTTTTATTATTTATTTTAGGGACAGTAGTACGAAATAAATGGAAGAGTTTACGGGATAAATTTAGGACTACCTTGGCGTCGATTCCTAAACCGAAATCTGGATATCCCCAAATAAATGATTATACAGGAGAATGGAAGTACTTTAAAAGCCTTTTGTTTTTAAAAGATCAATTTACTCCAAGGAAATCGGAGGGCAATTTCCCCAAAAATGATGATGAATATATTTTGGATGAGTCATCCCAATTGTTACGAGGTGAAAGTGACGAAGATGACGTATGTGAACAGGCAGTAGAAGACATTATCCAATCTCCACTAGAGCATCTTGAGCATTTGGACTCAGCACCGTCTAGCGTTACGCCATCTTCATCCCGAGCTTCAAGTTCTGCTAGAAACTATCCCAAAAAGCGTTTAGCAAAAGAAGATATCGGTCGGGCTTTGCTACAGGTAGAAAAGCAAAAACTGGAATTTATAGAACAAAAAAGGAATAAAAATGAAGAAGATGAAGATTTGAATTTTTTAAAAACTTACTACCATATGTAAGAATATTTTCAGCTTACGATAAACTAGAATACAGAATGAGGATAATGAAATTAACTCAGGAATTCGTCAAATCAAGCGAAAACACTCATACTTCTACTTTCTCTTGCGTCTGATTATGTTTTGAATTATCTATTATAATTTTTTTTTAATAAAATATTACTGCATTTACTTACCTGATTGTAATCATTAGCCGCTCTTCGGATAAAATTGGTCTACTATGACAATTTCTCCATCTTTTTCAATCCCATCAGAGATGTGCGAAAGTATGTAATCAAAGGTATCTATTCTCATTCTCATATATTCCATAAATTTTGCAGGGTGTTGCCTTAATTGTTTGTAAAGATGATGAAATTCTCCAAACATGTACCTTTAGGTATTTATAGGGTGTGCAGAGAATTTGCGCTTTTTATTTGCAGTTTCAACAATATAATACTTTACAGCATTTGAAGTTAAAAGTATTTCTTCTTCCGAATCACTCATTTTTAAAGAAATATTTTTAATTCATTGGTTTGATTTAAGATAATAAGTGAAACGTCACCTACAAAGCAGAGATCGTCGCTATTGTTGAAGCTCCACTATAAACTGATGCATATCATAGAAATGAATTTTGCGCTGCTCTTGTCGCTGCTCTCATCATTTATCGCAGCTTCAACATAAACGTACCCTAAGAAAACAAGGCGAAGAAAAATTATCTAAAAAATGTCAACACAAAATACAAGGGTTCAAAGTAGACCTTGGTTTCTTTCAGCGCATTCGCGGCAGCATGCGACAATGTGCTCCATGCACAGCCAACACTTACAGAATATGCAATACATCGTCTTCCTAGGTTTGCAATATTTTGCAATGTTCTCGTTTAGACGGGGGCGGGTCTTGCTGTTCTTCGGGGTTTGCTACCCCTGAGAGTCGACCAGCTGATTCCCGGACTTTTCTGGGAATGTATTGGCTGATTGCTCTTTGCTGCAGGTGTTCCTTTACTAACTCCCAGATCTTTTAAAAAACACCTACGACTTTTAGCATATTCGCCATCGGGATTGTTTGTCCTATAAACAATGAATGCATTAATGGTAGCGACGTTCAGCAACCTGCAGAAGATCACCATTGGCCAACGGCGAGTGTTTCTAGCCATATTGTAAGCAGTGATCATTCGATCAACCACATCTACTCTCCCTTTGGTAACGTTATAAAATGTTACAATTTCTGGTTTGGCCTGATCACCAGTCCTTTGGTCAATTTGGTTGTCGTTGTGCATTGAAAAAAAAAACATTCTTGGCTTTCTTAGGCACATAAGACACTGCCATCATATCTGCATCGAAAGCAAATACGGATGAACGCACCTGTCTATTTTTTATTTGTGTCATTTGCGGTGGTAGTTCTCTCTTATTTGTTCGAATGGTTCCTACAACCGTGAGGCGGTGTTCTCGCAGTAATCGGCGTACGATTTCATGCCCCGTGAACCAGCGATCCATGGTGATATTTGCATGCACATTCTCGCCGTTACTAAGGCTGTTGAGTTGTCCATTTTGAAAGGACCATTAGGCTGAGTCCCTGCGTAAATTTCCAAATTATGAGTATAAAATGTTCTGGCATCTACCAGAGAGAAATGCTTCAAGCCATATTTGTTTGGTTTATTGGGTATGTACATTTTGAACCTGCATCTCCCACGAAATGCAAGTAACATTTCTTGGTATATTCTCCAACAGAATAGTGTCTTTTGCACAGATCGTTGAATTTTGTTATCATTTTCCTTACTTCCGCAAGATTGTCCAGCAATTTTCTTTGTTCTCTCGTGTCTGTATTATCAATCCGCAAACAGCGTAACAAAAATTTAAATCTTCTCTGAGCGAACACTGCTGGAAATATTTCGGAACCTAGTCCATCACTGCTATAAAATTCAGAGAGATTTTTATGTCCTCCATGCTGGCTAGCTGCTAAATATAGTAGGCCAAGCAATGCCATTATCTCCTTCGTGGTTGTTCTCTTGACGTCGTATTTATCTTTATATCTATTGGAGACCTTTCGAATATATAAGTTTGTGTTTAACATATTATGTCTACGATTTCCTTGAAGAAATACATAGGTCCAACACTGAATTGGCGATGCTGCATCTTTTGCTGCTTCCAAGACACCTGGAAGATGAGTGACCATATTTTTGCTTCGTGTTCTCACATTCACTGGTGAAGATTCCTGTTCCATTTAGTGCCATCTTTACCATAATAATATTTGGACCTATCTCCTGTCGTGGAACTACTGTCTTCGTCAGTTTGATCTGAAAGCGAGTCCTGTTCTGTATCTGTTTCATGATCGCTACAGATTTCATAATCATTGTCAGCAACAGAATCATTGTCACTCTCAGACAATTCAGGACATTCATCTGTATCCACTTCTTCGTAGAGGGCCTGCAGCGTGGCAACTTCCCTTTCAAACGAATCCATTTGTTTTTATTGTAAAATACTGTAAAATTACCAAACATATAGAAAATCACGTCATACTTTTATATTCTACTACATATCTTCTCCAATCAGATATATTTTCTTGAAAACACAAACAAACCTATACACGCTTTACTATCAACTACTATTTACCAAGGTAAACGAGCAGCTAAAATACACATAGGTATATCTTGCAATGCAATTGCTGATATTGGGGAATCACCAAACTTTATACCTCTACCTTTCCGTGAATAAATATAGTGCTGTAAATCCCCTTACTTCTCTAACTAGATAAAATCAGGGGATTCACGGAGAGTTACAAGGAGTTGGGGGAAAAACCTTTACATTTTAGTAGACATTCGGGGAATAACCGTATATCATAGTGTTAATTTGCAATAAGTAAACAAGCCATGCTAAAATATACACGAAACTCACTGTTATAAGAGAAAAATGTAATTTTCAGATTTTAACAGAAAGTTTTCCGAGCGGACGTGTGGGGCCTATCAGGACATTTTATTTTTTTGTGAAATAACGCGGGTTTATATATTTTGTAAAATTTGATTATAATATGCCTTTTTACATTTCTGAAAGGTATAGAGAAGCTCGCGACCGTACAAACTTTTTTTTTTAAGTTTCAGAATTTTTTGTATATTGCGTGTACTCACAGACCCCACCCGTCCGCTGGAGGGGTGGGGTAACTGAAACAATTTTTTAGGCGTTTCACGCATTGCCAAACTTTCGGCAATCGAAATTCTCAGGGACGTTATAGACAATATTTCTTTTTCAAAGATCAGAAATTATGGAAACGCCATCATTCTGAGCTAATTCCTAAACACATTTTGAGAACACCTGTGAAACTTAAAATTTAAAGTCTTGAATTATTACGAGAACTTCCGAAAAAGTAAGGATTCCAATGATGGTTTCAATAATGAGGTGATGTATGTGAAATGTATCGGATGTTTCTCATACCACCGGATCATAATTTATACAATGTGTCCACGACTTTACGATTGAGAGAATAGGGTGCAAAAATAATTGATGGCACCCTGTTTCCTTTCCGACGATCCTAGACTGTTCGCTTGTTATGTATGTTTAAAAGAAACAATCAATTTGAAAACTTACGGGCATGATTTTGTTGTAATTTCTACATCAACCAGGAGGTAGAGCCCAAAGACGCTTTTTTACAGTGGTTTCTTCAGTAGCCTATTCTACTCCGTTTAGATTATATTCAAATTTTACTGCAATTCCATTTGAGATGCGGGATTTTGCATTTTCAAATTAGGGAGACTGGGGTAAAATGATCCCCATAAGGAATAAATTGCTCCGAAAGCTAAAATAATATAAATTAATGTCTCTCCTTTGGCAGGCTCCTGGCTACATCTTTCTTCTACACGGTGAATTGTTTTGATTATTTTTTAATACAACTCATTTAAAAAAAAGTATGCACTCAGAGGAGAGTGCAAAAGGATCATTTTACCCCTATAGGTGGGGTAAAATTATGCCCCATTAAAATGTTAAAAATATAAATTAAATTTAGTTAGTTACGTAATAAATGGTAAAATATTATTACAACAGTTCAGATAGTTATGTTTATTATAGCAAGAAACTAAAAAATACATTATTTGAATGAACTGATTCATTTAAAAACAAGTTGTAAAAGTTAAAAGTTAGGAATTTATGAAATATTCAAAACCTTGACAAAAGTCGCACATATAGACATCATCGTCTTCTTTACAAGCAACACACTGATCGTGAGCCCACTTATGACAAGTGCAACACCGGATTCAGTCCTCTCCATTGGCCGATTTTGAAAATGTTTCAGAACAGTATACACACTCAGTATCATTATCGGATTCCATTTCTTCTGAGCTGCTTGTATTGTCTTTTCGGCTAATTTTTCGGATCGATTTATTTCGCTTTTCCTTCAATGCTTTTCCCTGTCTATTTTTTCTTTTTTCGCTCTTCATCTTGCTTTATTCTTTTGTCTTCTTCAAGCGCCGTCTTGCATGGAGTGCTGGTAAGCACAACAGATCCAGCAGACTTTCGTTTGGTGGTGCAACGTGTGCCTCGATCTTTGGAAGAGGCTGGCAGTCTACAGGTCTACTATAAGCAAACGATGAGTTCAAATTCACTGGTGGAGTTGTAGGAGTGGTGACACGTGGGTCTTCGTTAATAGCATTATCTGGACGTGAGCTGGGTCCAAGTTGTGGATCGTCGATATTATTGGTAATTTCAGAAGGATTTTTACGACCTGGTAGAGGTATTGAGGTATTTTGAAAACCATTTTCTCGCTCGTCTGGTTGATCAGTTACGTCGGCAGCAATAAAATCAGCATCGCTGAAGACTTCCGGATCGTAAGGGACAATTCCCGTTTTTCGGAATGAATTTATAGAGTTCTGTGGTGTGCAAGCTTTAAGATAGGCGTCGCAAAAAATCTGGCTGATTTGGAAAGCTGTAAAGCCTAAAGGTTCTTCCTGGATGGTTATTGATCCACTTTTCTAAGGATTGGTCGGCGTATGCACTTAGTGGAAATATTACGCCCCCATCCAGCGGTTACAATTTGTGGGAGCAATGTGGGGGGAGAACTAGCAAAGATACAAAATTGGACCTCGCCTTTGTTATAACTTATAACGTCTAAATTTTTATTGTGAGATAAATGCCCATCCATAATAAGCAACGTAGGGTCATCTTCAGATGGTCTAGAAAAAGATAGAAAGTGGTCAAACCATGATGAAAACACATTCAGCTTCATCCATCCGGTTTCATTGCATACCTACGAAAACTGTTCCAGGTGGTGCACCGTCCATGAGCTCTGCCTTCAAACGCTTTCTATTAAAATTATTTTTCACGGCTAACTGGTATGCCAATATTCTTAGATCTTTTGTAGTAACACCATACATTCTGCATTCAAAATTGAGAAGTTGTCCTACCAATTCATCCTCTTGCTCAGAAGAAAAAGGAGTCATTTTGTTTCCTAGAATCTTCTGCTCATTGACACCAATTAAATTTTTCCCTTTCTTACATCGTTTTAAGGACATTAGTGGCACGTCAAAAATTTTACTTGCCGTTTTGAACGGCATGCCTTTTTTAACTTCTTCTAAGGCATTTTTCATATGCTGAGGATTCCAGCTGTGTTTCTCAGTTTTTCCGTATATAATTTCGCGGCATTCTGTAAATTAATGTTATTATTTAGAATCCTATAGTAACGAAGGGTTAAAATGATTGTGGGATCATTTTATCCGCCATCGAAGGGATCATTTCATCCCAATATATATAATTATGACAAATCTAACCTAAAAATTTTACGACTAATTTAAGCGGGAAAAACTGGAGAAATACATCTACTTTTATGTTTCTTATGCTAATTACACCTTACAGAATTTATTTTTAGTAAAAGTATTCACATTTACATTTCAAATAATGTACTACTTACTTAAGATCAAGCTGCGTGTTGCGCCATTTTACTTCACAAAAGCAACAATATATTTTTAAACAAAAAAAAAACATTAAGGGAGGTTAGTAAACTCACTAGACATAATGTATTTCACTCACTTGAAGAAAGATGGCACTAGCGGTATTATCAGAAATATGGGGATCTTTTGAACCACAGGGATCATTTTACCCCGGTCTCCCCTAGTTTAATTTAATTGTTATCAAGTGCACTCATTAGGGCGTTATTGATATAAGGTACAAGGTAAGTTATATCCTGGCGAAGAATCTTCAGCTTACAGGGAGTCCAACCTACATTGTTGTTCTTCATCCTTACCTCAGTATTTCTCATAAAATACAAGTAAGAAGGAAAATACACAAAAACAAGTCGTAAGTGATCATACAATGATTTTAAAATACGCAGAAACAAGTCATAAGACATCAAACAATAGATATAAATATATTAAATAAAAGATTTATACATTTTCATGCCAAAAACGTTCAAACGAGGACCAGAGTTGGGGCTGCTGTAAATTAGATGTATATAAAAAGGCCTTCGAGACGTTCGAACCTGTTGCTCGAGCCGCCACTGTCTACGACATTTACGGTAAGATAAAAAA
>JABXWE010001471.1:0-49466 GCA_014611495.1 Limonius californicus | reverse complement strand
AAATCAGGTTTTCCAGTTATTGCTGACCAAGTCTTATCCCATGATGAAATTTGACAAGTGTCAAAATTAACATATTTTGAGTACGGCTGGTTCCACCAGAATGCATGGGTTTGTTTAGGTGACAAACAATGTTGGATTTTTCAACAACTGCTACGTCGTCAAGAGATGGAAAAACAAAATGATTTTGTTTTTGTCTCAAAACTGTGACAACAAATTCATCAGTGCTTCGGATTGACACTTTTCCAACGAAATGTTTCATATTCTTTTTTCCTGCAAACTTCACTAATATGAAACTGCCTTCATCAATTGTCTCTAAATCTAAATATAAATCATTGTGTTCCTATTCGGGATCTATGTCATCTTCTGAGTCGATAAATTCCATAGTTCCTGCACTTTCACTGCTACTGTCGTTGACAATGTTTTTCATTCTCTAATTCTTAGTTATTTTGACTGTCATCCAGAATTATTGCCCTTTTCGTTTTTTCAACTTGTGATTTATTTTTTCTATCAAAGTCTTTTTCAAGTTGTTTAATATTTGGAGTGTCTGTCATAATTGACGTAGTCTTTTTCTTTCTAGTTTGACGTTTTTTGGGCAAACTTGAAGATTTTGGGTAAGGCCTAATCATGGCTGGCGTTACTACAACCTTCAGCCTACAGTTTTACACTCACGTTCATAGTCACATTCTTGACTGGTGCTTCCTTGACTAGTGTTTGATTCACCACTCAAGAATGCTTCATTTACTCTTAGTACATCATGACTGGTGCTTGGTACACCTACTGGTGTACCTGAGGGTCAGTCATGGAAGCAGCTAAAAGCTCGTGGTCACCAAAGACATGGCGATTAAATGGAAAAATGCCAGTGACTTTGAAACCGGAAATTATATTTTTTGCTGGGAATGTCAGCGGATAGGCTTCACCAAATATTTCAACAATTTCATAAATAGTAATCCTTTTACCTGGATTAGCCAGAAGCCAAGATCTGCAGCTATTATTGTAATACTGTTTCAATGGTCCGTATAAGCACCTATCCAATGGCTGCAAACGGTGACTGGTGTGTGGAGGCAGAGTCAAAAGTATTCACTTGAAAACAACCCTGAAGAGGTGGCTCGACCTTCAGTTCCTGGAGGTTCACGATTAATCATGTGCTGTTTAAAATGAACTCTTGGGAAGATCCTAAATGGCGGAATGGCATTCTCAACTGCATTAATAGCACAACACACAGTTACGAGACAACCTCTTTCGGCCGATGTAATTTGTCCAATCTGTTTTGTACCCTTTTCCCCTACAATTTTTGTGGGTTACTGGACAGTTATCAAGCCTGTTTCATCGATATTATAGATCTGCGCAGGACCTAAGCTGAGTTTTTCTAAAATTTCTTCTAGGTTGTTGTAGAATTTCTCGACGACAACTTTATTGAAGCCTATTGCTCTTGCCAATGAAGTCGCCTCTGGCGTCCGTAAGGATAAAATCTTATTCCTCTTCATAAAGGAAGTGAACCAATCCCTGGCTGCGCTTTTGTTTTCTTTCCAACCTGTTGGAAAACCCTTGTTGTTGGCTACAGAAAATTCGTACGCAATTTTACGAGCCTCTATGGGTGGTAAACCATGATGCAGTCGTAAACACTGTCGCAAATAATCAGCTAATATGGCTTCTTCGTTTTCGCTAAACACTTGATGAATATTATAGTTTGGCGACATTCCTGGAACGTCAACCAAGGTTACATTTTCCCACTCAATGTCTAGGTCTTTGCATTTTTTGATATATCTTGTCAACGTTGTTCAGGATGTATTGTAGCGAATAGCTGCTTGTTTAACTGAAAGCCCACCATCTAAATGGCTCTGGACAGCTGACAACATTGCGTCTTGATCTGTAAGACCAATTGTGGTTTTTCTGCTCCTATTACAGACCATTGTCTATAACTATAACATAAACAAAATACAATAATAATATCTAATATATTTTAAAAAACAATGGGGGCACAGTGGTCACCCCTTCCTTTCTCTGTTAACTAGTGACCACTGTACCCTCAAGCATTGCTTACCATTGTGGCCCCAGTGTCATAACCAAAACAATATGTTCTAACTAACTCAAATTAATGTTACAAAGTTTACAAACTTGATAGAAATGTTCTGAAAACTCTAAAGATTAGAACCATAACCTGAAAAAATAACTTACCTCTTAACTAATCACTGAATATCGATGTTTTGACGTACTAAATAATTTACAATGCACTATCAACATGCGGGTTGCACTGTTGGTGTAGAACTGAATGCGTAAATGGCCACTACTATAGATTCACATGTTGGTCTCAACGTTACGCATGTTCTACGGTAGATGGCGCCCTGATGTTGGTACCTGATTATTTCATTTTAAAATATGACCACTGTGCCCCGCCCTCCCCTACAGTTTTATTTTAATTGCCGCCCTTAGGTCGATTGCTATTTTATTATTTTTAAAGGTTAATTTATGGGAGGTTACTTTTGCAAAACCTTTGAAAGCTTCCATCTGTGCCTTTTGACGCATTTGTGTAGTCTGGGTACGCCGCCCGAAAACAGTTCTTCGAATTCTTCAGTTGCAGATTCGCCGGAAGTCGCACGTGTAAGAATTTTGTTCTAGAGCAATTTCGTTTGGGTTAAAGTTTTTGCGACAGGAGGAAGCGAGTGAACGCTAGCCCCTGGGAGTGAACGGACGTGACTGTTGGAAATCGGGTTGTGGGCTGCTCTCTTCTGCTAAATGAACTTATCGTTTCGTTTTTTGCCTTAGGCAGAAGAATCTTCGACTTGTGTCGAATTAAAAATATTAGCAGAGTGTTAGCTTTTTGTAAAGATAATTCAGTGAAATTGTTCTCTCGACTTGTGTCGGAATAGAAGATTTCAACCCCGTAACAGTCTCCTTTGAGCCGTTGCAAGAGATCGTCCTGTACAGTGGCGAAGATATTGGCATTTGAAGTTCCCATCTTCCTTTTTTTCATAAAAAAAAAGTCCTGGCCCTTAACGTTGTCTCCATTGTGATCCAGTCTTCGATAGCGTGCCTGCGAATTTTGTCTGCTTTTCGAAGAACTTAGGAACACCCCAATTGCGCCTCTCTCTACTCTGTACCAAAGAGAAAGCTAAGGTAAAACTTGCCAATGTACTATACAGTCATTGTTTTCCCTGTTGATCAGTGTTTCGTTAATAACTAAGAAATAGAACAGTTTAATTCCCTTGTAATATTAAAAGTGAGGCAACCTTCAGTTGCCCAGCGTTTCATTATTCGTTTAAGTTAAAGTCAATTAATTTCTGTAAACTCGAACGTCACTGGCTGCGTAGATCTGTTCATTATAGTAAATGCCGCAAGCCACTGGCGGTGAACCTATTTTATTTGAACGTTCTAACTTCTCTCTGTGTTTAACTACAATTATTACTATTTTGGATATTTTTGTTGTACTTTTGTGTGTTACCAAGTTCCAGCAGTAGAATTATATTTGTCTTAAAATTCACCATATCTTTTATTTCTGTGTATTTTTACTTTATGGTGTACAAGAACTTTCTAAGCTTTATGTACAGGAGGAGGTGCAATAAAGGTGAGTCCGATTCCCGTACGCTGCTGGCTTCTCGGCCTTCCAGGAGAACCTTCAATCAGCTGTGATTTGGAAGGTGACGCCCGCTAATTTTGACCGACTCTGTACACAACTAAGTATGATTTCCCTCCCGTAAGCGTTTCTCGTGAACCACCCCTACTCCCCTGAGCTAAGCCGAAGGCCTTTTTCATCTTTCCTGTTGTGGGTCGACGAAAAAGCTCGTTTGGCCCGTAACACTTTGTTGAAATATTCCTGCGCTCAAATATGCTGAAGATGAAACTACCCTCGTTCAAACATTTTACATATTACTAATGTAAAATATCCGTGCGTATAAAAGTTCCAACCAAATCTAAACTAAAAGATAGGCTTAAATTTTATAGTACCATTGTTTAAAAATCCAACTTGCGGCAATGATAACAACGCTTCTATAAATGATCGGAATCACAAGCGATAAACAGTAATTCTACTTTGATTGCTACAGAAATGTTACGTCCTCAAATTGCTGTCTTTATTCTAGTAATTGTAGGCAATGCATCTTGTTCAGCGATTTTCGACTATTCACAAGAATACGACCGCTACAACAGTACACTGAAATTGGTTCAAGTTGTAAGCATTCACTCTTTTTCTAGTTTTATTTAATAATATGTTAGCTCAAAGGGAAATTTTTATTTCTTGCAGCTATTTCGCCATGGAGATAGAACGAACGATGTGGGTATTACTTATCCAAGTGATCCACATATGAATGAAACATATTTCCCCTTCGGAGTTGGACAGTTAACTAATGTAAGTGGAAAACTTTTTTAATACACAACATACCCACAAATTTAGTTTAGAAGAAGAAAATCCCAATACATGTTTTTCAAAACGGACTATTTTTAAGATAGGAAGGGCTTCAGCGGTTCTAGTATTCTACTTCAAGTATTAATTTTTGGTGAAATCAATAAGCATTTGGTATTTCCCATATACAGAATATGTTTAAAGTAACCGTATAAAAATTCGGAAACAGTTAAATCTGATTCCATTCACTCCCATTCATTTTTACTATAATAAAAAAGTCTTGTTCTATAAGAATTCGATTCTCTTGATTCATTACGTCTATATTACATTTCTTGTTATCATATCGCAGTATCACTATGTAGTTAAGTGGTATTTTTGGCTGTAATAGACAGGTGAATGTTCCTTACAGAATGGGACTCTTGATACAAGAACAATCTGATATGTGTGATAATGATAATCTGATTGTTTCTATAGCTCTAATCCATTTATTCTTTGGATTACTTAAATTACATTGCCAATTAAAGTTTTAAAGCATGGAATATTTATTTCTATAACTATTGACGTCACTGAAAACAAAATGTACACTTTTTATGTCACTATTTTATATTAGTTTTGGTACTGAAATATAGTTCGCCAATTAAATTTAAATTTGAATGTTGTATAAATTCATTCCATAAGCAGAGCCACTTTATATTATCCCGAAAATGTTTACTGGTGTGTTTATTGTTGTATGTCAGAATTGGATGGCCTATTGTTGTTTTAAGCGAACAGGGGGCGTGCAGGGCGCAAGACGTACATATGTTGTTGGTGATCAGTGAAAATAGGGTTGGAGTTAAAAATTGTTCCTGTAAATTTCAAGTTTACGGTTTCCCGTAAATAAAACTCGGCATAAGGTCGTATTATCTACATACAGTAGTACTAGATTACAATAGCCAACAGTAATATAATGTGATACATTGCGATGTAGTTCATTCTTCCTTTTTGTGGCTACAAGTGATGACATAATTAACTGCTGTTGCCGCGTAATCTTTTGTAACGAATTCCGCGCCTGGTTGAAGGCAACCCATTCTACATATTTAGTTGGCGAATAATTATAGGAACTTTTGCATTTCGAAGTTGACACTTTCGGCGGAAACGCAGCATATTAGATTTCGGAAGTTGAGGGGGGGGAAGAGAAAGTTTGAACGACTAGTTTTAGAAAAGAGGACACTTAAATATCGACGTTCTGACCGGCGGTAATTGTGTAAAGTGAGTTAATTTTATTTAAATCGCTATCGATTTGGAAATCATTTTTCCGATTTGAAACTCACTACACAGGAGTTGATTGAGGAAGTTTTGATACTCCAGGAATTTAATTGTCCAATATAGAATTATTTCGGTCAAGAAGATATTTTTTTGTACGCCAGTCCCATCAACTGGCAAAAAGTCGCACGGGTGGTAAACCGTAATTAAAATCCAAAAGATTCTTCATTCTACTATTTGGCCCAAGTGATAAGCAGACTTCGACGAGTTACCTTGGGGCAGTTGGTTGTCACAGACAGAGCAGACACGCCTGGAGCCGGTGATAACGGATCTGGAGTGCAGTCGTAGCGATAGCCGTGTCTAATTGAGAGGAAAGTGAAATAAAAATTGTTTATGTTTTAAATTTTATAACCTGGCTGATGTTATTTATAATTTCACTATCTACGACTAGTAATTAATGCATTCTTTGATTTGGGGGTCATTGCATTGTATTATTGGGGGTTTAGTGAGAATACGTATAGATTATAAGTACAAATTGTAATATTTCATTTACTGGGGGAACCAATTTTACGTACACCATATATATAGGGTGCTCCGATAGTGGGACGGTATTGCGTTTTCAAATGTTCTCAGCTTGAACATTTTTATTCGTAGATGTTTATGATCATCGCATGATTTCGTTCCGCGGAGGCCTCCTAGTGACTTAATTTGCGCAAAAAATTAATATTATTTTGTACTGGTAAGCGCAATTATAGACCTTAAGTTTGTTTGAGTCTTGCCCAAGTTAAGTTACTAATTCTTATTTCGGGAACGTAAAATTGGGACTGCTATTTTCAACTGTTGTCTCGAATGATTATAATTGTGGGGGTTGTGTTATATATTCATTAAATGAGGTTTTGGTTGTAACTTGTCTTTGCTTTTATATCAAACTATCTGGAAATAAGCTACATAAGGACAGATACGAAGTAGCAAAGGTAGATGATGAGCTATCTTAGGGTCCGACTTCCCATTTTATATCTCGGACGATTTTGTTAAATTATAGTCGGTATTAATTATTTGTTTGGAACCTACCCCTTCTTCGATTGGGTTTGCGGGATACTACCATTGGTCAACTTGTTAATTTTCTACCGAAGCAGTGGCGTAGTAGCGAGGTTGTTTCTAAAATTCAACTAATATTTTGTATGTGATAGAGAATAATAGGCGTGACACTTTTCTCTCCCCAAGGGCGTCCATCAACTAAAAATCAACCTTCTTGCGCGGTCCTTAGCTTTATATTCGAATTAAGGTGTTTATTCACAAAGTGCTTCGGTTTGTGGACAATAAAGCTATAGTCTGTGGCTAATTGTTTGGTAATTTAATAACTAACTTCTACCTTGCCATAAATGGAGTGATCAGTAGGGGTCGAAGCAACAGGTTCGGATGTCTAGGAGCTCTGTTTCTATACATTATTTATAGCTAGACATATTTTAATCCCCCCTTCAACATTTTGGCATGTAACTGTATAAACTCTTTTTATTTATTATATGGTTAGATAGGTAGATACCCATTGTTTAATAACATCTGACTTGTTACTTTTGTGTAGTTTCTGTTTTGTACTTTGTAAGATAAATTCGCGTAATGAGGAAGCACAATAAGGTAGGTTCGATTCCCCATAAGTTGTTGCTCCTCGACCTTTTCACGAGGATCTTCGTTTAGTTGTGACTTGAAAGAGTGGCACCCACCTGTTTTGACTTATCTGTACATTGTAACAATCAAGACTTTCTTATTGGAAGCATTTTCCGTAAACCGTACCTCCTCCCTGTGCTAGCTGAAGAGCCTTTTAGATCGGTTTGTTACGGTCTGACGAAAACGAGCGTTTGGGCCGTAACATAGTTTGTCGCAGCAGTCCCCTTCGATCTATCGAAGTTTTCCTCTTGATTTCCTAATAATTCCTGTTTCCTGAATCTTTCATGATGTGTTTAATATTTGAAGGCAAGGTCATTTTTTAGACTTTTTTCTATTGCTTTATCTTTGATACAACTAAGCTTTGTCTTCCCACTCCCATTCTCCATGCCTCACGCTCATATATTTGATCTTCTTCAAGGTGTCTGTCCATCGTCGACTCTCTTCCTTAGTCCTTAATTATTAATTTTCTTGGTCGACCCTTCTTATTCCCTCCATGAGAAATCATGTTGGCCATCTGGATTCATCCATTACTTAG
Source organism: Limonius californicus (assembly GCA_014611495.1). Taxonomy (NCBI): domain Eukaryota; kingdom Metazoa; phylum Arthropoda; class Insecta; order Coleoptera; family Elateridae; genus Limonius; species Limonius californicus. Next base: position 41,688 of record JABXWE010001471.1, on the reverse strand, counting down.
CAAATGGCAACCCATTTCCTGACAATTGCCCTTCCAGTTTTGTAGTGCTTCCTCATCATGAACATTAAACAATAATGGAGATAGGCTACAAAGCCTTGTCTCAGATCCTTTGTAGTGTATATCAGTCCAGACAGCTGGCAGTTTTGTTTATAACTGAACTGTTACTATCATATAATAATAGGGAGATTTTTGCGTTTTAAACAACTAGAAAATGTGAATGCCTACTTAGATACTGTTTGATTTGTCTATTCACTAGAAAGGTTGTCGTCCACAAGGGTTCCCTTATGACTTGCCAGGGCTCGCTACATTATTTTTACATTATCTTTCATTTCAGAGAGGAAGACAGAGGGAATACATGATTGGAAAGACTTTACGTGAAAGATATAACGACTTTTTGGGAAGTTTGTACACACCAGATGTTCTAGATGCCCGCACTACTGATTTTAATAGAACCAAAATGTCACTAGAACTTGTTCTAGCAGGTTTATATCCACCACATCACACCGAGCTAGAATGGGACGCGGATTTAAACTGGCAACCCATTCCTTACAATTATGTGCCCCGAGAACAAGATAAAGTAATTGTTCGATACAGTTAATTTCATGAAATTGAAAAATATTTCTACAACTCCAATAATAGCAGAAATATTGAATTGTATATATTTGTACTTATCTGTAATCAAGAAATATCAAAGTAAACCATCATCTATCATAAGTATCCGCAAGGTTATTATAGATTTGTAGAAATACACTTCAAATACCATGACGCAAACTATAGGTTAATGCTAATCTCTACTCCAACATTTTTATAATAATGTTTCAGCTATTGATGCTCTCGTCGGTTTACTGTAAAAACTACCTCAATCATCTTAATGAATACTTACGCTCACCGGAAGGAATCAGAACACAAAAGAAATACACTGACTTATATGAATATTTGACGAAACATGCTGGCATGTTAGTAAACTCTACAGGAGAAGTCACCCTTATCTATTTTGCACTTACGGCAGAGGTAAGATTTAATAACTAAAAATATAAAGTTTGTAATGGAAAGCATGCTTAGACTGATTGAAACCCTTAGTACAATAAATTACTTCCCACAGTTGTGAATGTAAAGTTTGGTTCCTCTAATGGTCTTCAATTAAGGACCCAAAATATTTATTTCTCCCCCTTCTTGTCCTCCCTTCCTCATTTACTCATTTCTCTTCTCGTTGAAAATTCAACATTAGAATCAGGAACAGTTAATAGAAGTTCTGCACAATCTTTAAGACCTGTTTAAAAATATATTGCCCTTGTTTACAAAACCAATGCAATCGTTAAAAACTTATTAGATGTTTCATAACTAGCGGTATTCCTATAGAACATACCGTACACTTTTCTTTACATTATAACAAGTTTGCAAATATACGGATTAAACATCCTTGTATATACGAAAATCGCTACTCTTCACAATCTAATTTATGTATTCAGAAGTATTATTTTGGGTTCTAAAGTAAAATTAATTATCCATATTCTCTCCAAATGATTTTACTTTTTCAGTAATTGTATGTAAGATATTCAATTGTCTGAGGCTGTTCTTTTCCATCGCTCTCATTAAGAGTAGTTAAACTGTACTGTCTTAAATATCAACAAACTTTTGTAGCAAGAATGGGGTTTAGAGCTTCCCTCATGGACAATCAAAGTATTTCCAAAGTACATGGAAGCAGCTGCTATCGATCAATACATTATAAATTCAGCTACTACAGAGCTAAAGAAATTATCTGGAGGTAAGTCAGTTCATATATATAATTTTACTATGTGTTTATATTATACTAGGTGTTTAAAAAAAGATCGAATAATATACATATTCATAATACTCATCAAGCAGAACAAAAAAGTTTTATTCGGGATGTGTCCGCAAACCCACTATTTCAGTACAGGCAATTTTGTTTGTTAAACAATAAATTGCATTATTGTGAAAAATTATCAGTAAAGGCGCTAACAGGTAAATAAGTATAACATTTGCTCAAAGGCAAAAGGTCTAGTAAGTTAAAATTAGGGATACTAGATGACCCTGCAATTAGACTTCTTGTTCTATACATTTGTAGTTGTAGATGTGCTATAGATATTCACAGACATTTATTGAAAACTGTGGAGGAACTCCATCGTGCATAAACTTAAGATAAATCCTATCCTTCAAGTAGTGGGAGAAAAATGTAAATAAAGAAGTCAAGGTACAGTTTACCACTCAAACGATTTAGGACAAATATTAGCCCTATGAGACGGTTTTCCAAAATATCCAGCCAAACATTTAACGAAAATCGATGCACTGATATCACTCGACAACAGCGTGAGAATTTTTGTCTGTCCAAACATTATGATTATTAAGATGAAAGATACGATTATTAGTAAAAATAGCTCTATCGGTAAATAAAATATTGGCGGCACAGTTTGGATTTATTGCAACTTTTCTCAGTATAAATTTAAAAAAAGACATTCTTGAAGCATAATCAGAAGCTGATAGGGTCGGTACCGCTGGATATGGTACGGGAGACAATTCGCGAATAAAATTAACATAAATTTTGTTTTTCATGCCACATGAAAAGCCTACTATTGCAGTTTATTGATTAAAATACGAAATTTCTAAAACAGTTGGTTTGCGAACACATACTGATTAACATTTTTTTTTGTTTGGTTTGATGAGTACTATACGTAGGTAAATGATCTGACCTTTTCTAAATATCTGTTATATTGGAGTTAACTCCAATGGCTAATAGTCAATAACAGTAGACGTTGTTTATGGTAGTACTGAGGCGGCCGTGGGCTGGAGGTTAGCGCGTTAGACTTCTACGCCGAAGGTCCTGGGTTCAATTCCCATTACCGGAACATCGGTTTTTAACGGCTGTTCTCCCTCGCAAGGCAATGGCAAACCAGCGAGGTATTCTGCCTAGTACATCTTCTCTGGAGTAGAAGTGTTTACACTTCCCGTGATTCGGAGCCCGCGTTAAGCTGTAGGTCCTCTACATCTGTAGTACTTTAAACGCGCAACACAAGCATACGAGAGAAGATCGCTACGTTTCGTAAGAGATAAAGCACCCTAAGAAGAAGATGGTAGTACTAAGTGCTAATAGAAAATCGTCGTAAAGTCGATCCCAGCAATACTCTTAGCTTAAGTCGATGAGTAGCATATGGATTTATATTCCGAACTAGTAACGTTGCACTATTACAATCTTATGACGAAATACATAAACTGTATTGAGATATAACTTATAAACGTAAAGTCAAAATGTGCTTGGCCAACTTGGTCAAACCGCTAAACAAGTAGGATCAATAATAAACCTTACCGAGACGAAAGTCATGATCTCTAGCAACAAACAAACCTCAATAGTATAGAATAATATCGAAACGGTAGACGAATATCTTGGCCATCTTACGAAACGAAGGAAATAGAATCAAAAGTCAGAAATATTGAAGCGGATTAGAATAGGTTGGGTTGCTTTTGAGAGATTTGGAACAATTTTTAGAAACCCAGAAATCCAGTCTGTATGAAAAAAATATTCGATTACCCGTTATAAATTAATACTTGAAGAATGTCTCTCAAACAGAAAAAGTGCCGATATACTACAAATTACTCACAGAGCGATGGAACGAGTCACACTTGGTGGAAACATTAGAGTTAAAGTTAGAAACGATGATATTCCAAAAAAGAAACAGTAGTTACAGGCGTAATAAAACGAATCGCGCATCTAATGTGGAGCTGGCCAGGCCACGGTGCACGTAATAAAGAGGACAAATTGACTAATGATCCACTGCTCGCCACCCGTTTGCTCGCTACCGTTTGCTCAATTTGTTCGCGAATATTTTTTTCGACAACTATTTGCTCGTCAAGCCGATTGCTCGCCAGACAGACGCTCGACAAGCAATTTATTATTAAAATAAAACTATTATCTGTAGGCTTTTAGTGTATGCTCTTAATAATTCTAATAAGTCTTATATTCCTCTGAGGAATGTTGTTAGTAAAAGCAGGGTTGCCCGTTCTTGTATTTGAATTCGCATAGGGTAATATTTATTTTAGCTTTGTTCTTAATAAAATTAACATTCTGTAAAAAATAGTTACACACAACCTGACAAATTTTTGATTGGAGCGAGCAAGTGTTGACAAGCCAACGGTGGCGAACACCTTTCCCAGTAAGCAACCGGCAATCCAGCAATCAATGACGAGCAAACGGTGGTGAGCACGTTTTCCCGTGAGCAATTGGAAAACCAGCAATCGGTGGCCAGAAAACGGCGGCGTGCAAGTAGTGACACCCAAATCGTGACGAGCACCTTTCCAGCGAACAATAGGCAATCCAGCAATCGATAACTAACAAAGTGGTGGCGAGCACATTTCCACATTTTCCAGCGAGCAATTGGCAAACCAGCAATCCTTGGGCAGAAAACGGCGGCGAGCTAGTGGTGACAAACAAACGGTGGCGAGCACCTTTCCAGCGAACAATAGCCAATCCAGCAATCGATAACCAGCTAAGCGATGGCGGGCTCATTTTCTAGCGAGCAATCGGCAATCCAGTAATCGGCGGCGAGTAAACAGCGGCCAGCAAGTGCACGCAAACGGTTGCGGACATGCTATCTAGCGAGCAATCGCCAACCCAGAAATCAGTGGCAAACAAATGGTAGCGAGCAAACGGTGGCGCGCAAGTGGTGGCGAGCAAACTGTAGGGAGCAAACGGTGGCGAGCACCTTTTCCCGCTAGCAATTCTCAAAGTAGCAATCCGTGGCCAGAAAACGGCGGCGCGCAAGTAGTAACAAACAAACGGTGGCGAGCACCTTTCCAGCGAACAATAGGCAATCCAGCAATCGATAACCAGCAAAATGGTGGCGAGCAAAAGGTTGCGAGCACCTTTCCTAGCGAACAGTCAGCAACCCAACAATCAGTGGCAAACAAGCGGTAGCGAGCAAGCGGTGGCGAGCAAACGGTGGTGAGCACCTTTTGCTGCGAGCAATTGGCAATCCAGCAATCTGAGGCCAGCAAACGGCGGCGGGCAAGTGGTGACAAACAAACGGTGACGAGCACCTATCCCAGCGAGCAATAGGCAATCCAGCAATCGATCGAATAAACAGCAAACGGCGGCGAGCAAATGGTGGCGAGCAAACGGTGGCGAGCACCTTTTCTAGCGATCAATCGGCAATCCAGCAATCGGTAGCCAACAAACGCCGGCGAGCAAGTGGTGGCAAGCAAATTATAATACAATTGCGTCGAAGATAAGTGTGAGCAGGCCGAAAAACGATGGGTAGATGATATTAGGAAGATCACAAGAAAGAAATGACGTCAGATTGCTCAAGACAGAATGCCTGGAAAGATTGATGAGAAACCTACATCCAGCAGTGAATGACTGACGGCTGAGGTGATGATGAGATATAACTTAATATGTGGGTATTTTGTGTCCAAGTGTCAAATAATTTTCTAAGTGTTTCGCCACCTCGATCCTGCGTAAACGCTACAAACGAGGGACACGATTATGATAATGATGTTTCTAGCTTAAGAACAAAATGGTTTGCCCGACGCTTTTGCTCTGTGAATGATATTCCGTCTAGCATTCTTATTCAGATATACTGTTAGCAAATTTATTCTATTTTTCTGGTGCCTATAGTAATTCCGTTTTATTTAAACGAAAAGACTTTTCCTTGATATTATACTATGTACAAACTATTAAAGATTTTAAACCTGAGTTGGCTAGAGATCATGTAAGATGTATACATTTCTAAATAATTCTCCTCACTTATAAAAACGATGGTTTACTTTGTTTCTTTATTTTATTCGGGTTCATTAGATATGTATTCCGAGTAGTAAATCTTCAAATGACTACCTTGTATATTGTATTATTAAGTATAACAACTTCCTGTTCGTTACAGGTTTCCTCGTGCAAGAGATGATAAACAATATGCAAGCTAAAATAAACAATACCCTGAACCCACAAAGTCGAAAGCTATTTCTCTACTCAGGACACGAACTAAACGTCGCATACGTACTGAATGCATTAGAAGTGTATTTTCCACATGTGCCGCCATACGGAGCCTACCTATTAGTCGAACTTCATGAAATAAACAGCGTTTATGGTGTTAAAGTAAGACATATGTTTACTTTATCTTCTATAAAGTGTATATTCAATGTTTTACAGATTTTCTATAACGATTACTCGTCTTTGAAGCCCAAACCTCTGAAATTACCTGGTTGTAACCAATTTTGTTCTCTTGACAAATTTGTTACAATTCTTCAGAAGAACCTTCCTGGTGATGGAGACACATGTAACTAGTATGAAGAAAAGGTGCAAATATTTTTAGTAACCCACACAAACTTGCTGTTTTATAAAGATGTTCTTTTTATGATATAAAAATTGTATACATTATAAATTTGATCTTGACCTTGACAATAAATTGAAGCAACTGAACTATGTTTGTTTTCCACAAGCTTAATGTTGTTAAATGGAAAATAAATAATATAAAAAGGAATTTAAAAAAAATCGCTTTACAAAATTAGACAATTTTTCACTTATTATTGGTTTTCACTTTCACAAAATCGATCTTAAAATTTCAATAAAATAGCCACTCTAGAAATCTGAAACCAGAATGGCTAATAATCCTATGAAATTTTAAGGTTAGAAGTGAAAATGTGTATATATATTTTTTGGTAGTGTTCTGCTCTCAGAAACCACCCTGCGGTTTTAAAAGTAGGAGATTATAGAGAAGCTTAATATATAAATCGAATACTTTTTGGCCGTACTTTGTACCCTCAAAACTAAGAAACTAGTAAATTATTTACAACTTTATGATTATATTTATTTTCAAGTTCATATATAAATTACAGTGTGTACAAACATATTTGAGAAAGCAATCAAGCAAAGCAAACAATATAAATACGGCCAACTTTCAAAATTTTCAAACAATAATGATTGAAGGAGTGTAAGGTTTTTGATAAAATCCAAGTCATCTTTTGGTTAACCATAAAAGACGTCTAAAAGTTAACCTTGAAAGTCATCGTTTGGTTTACCAAAGAGGATGTCCAAAGGTTAACCCTGAAAGTCACCGTTTTGTGAAACATAAAAGATGTCCAAAAGTTAACCTTGAAAGTCATCTTTTGGTTAACCGTAAGTGATTTCCAAAAGTTAATCTTGAAAGTTATCGTTTGGTTAATCATAAAAGACGTCTAGAAGTTAACCTTGAAAGTCATCGTTTGGGTAATCATAAAAGATGTCCAAAAGTTAACCTTCAAAGTCATCGTTTGGTTAATAACAAAAGACGTCTAAAAGTTAACCTTGAATGTTATCGTCTGATTAACCATAAAAGATATCCAAAAGTTAACCTTGAAAATCATCGTTTGATTAACTATAAAAGCTGTATAAAAGTTAACCTTGAAAGTCATCGTTTAGGTAATCATAAAAGATGTCCAAAATTTAACCTTAATAGTCATCGTTTGGTGAACCATAAAAGATGTCCAAAAGTTAACCTTGAAAGCCATCGTTTGGTTAGCTATAAAAGATGTCCGAAAGTAAAATGCGTTAGGTAACATAGAAAAATGACTATACCAAAAATTTTTAACAACAAATGCAATCTGGTATAACATTGGGACTAATCAATCCAAAAATTTTAAACAAATTCATTTCGCGTAGGATAAACTATAATTATTAATCATTTCTGTAAGTAAGTAATTAAAAATGGGAAATAAACAACAATAAAATTACATTTAGATTCAAATTTACGAATTACAGGACAATTTTTTTTGATTATTATTTAAACCAGTTCAAAAAATACAATTTGTTAATCATGGCGGGATGACAAGGTATCGGAGTATCGTGGAGGGTACGTCGTTACCTCTTAGAATTTTGCTGGGTTGAGAAGAATTGGCTTGGTTTTAACAAATACTGTTAATACGTTTTAATCATTTTCACTGTCACTGCTTGTTAAATATATATCCTGCGGTAGTTGTCGTTTTAGCCTCGTATGAATATGTTTACGTCCTAGTTGATATAGATCGGCACTTTCGCAGCTTTGTATATTGGCATGGAAGTTGATGGTTACTTTTTTGATGTATTCTTCAATTGTGTCCATTTTCAACTCTCGGTGAAGTTGGTTGTTTGAAATAAACCTGGGTGCATCAAGCGCTATCCTATGCACTTTGTTCTGGAGTACTTGGATTTTATGAAGGTTTGACTTGGACGAGTTCCCCCATACCATGCTTACATACATCACCAAGGGTCAAATTAAGGATTTATAAAGAAGTAAGGTACAATCCGTTTTGAGGTTTGATTTTCTATTGATGATGGGACACAACTGCTTTAGCCGGGCATATCCTTGGTTTAATTTCTGGAGAATATGGCAATTCCAGGATAATCGGGTGTCAAGGTGAACCCCGAGATATTTTGCGGTTTCTTCTTTTCATTTCCATTGTATGGGAGTTCCATTTACCATCATCAAGGGAGGATTGTTAATTTTTCTTAGCGTGAAGATTTTCGCTACACATTTACTGTTATTAATTTTGAGATTCCATTGTTTAAACCATTTGCAAATTGTGTTGATAGCTATCTGGAGCTGACTTATGGCTTCGGCTAGATTTTCCTCTTGTGCCAAAAGAGCTGTATCGTCCGCAAACATCGCTGGGTTTACTTTAGTTGGTGGAACATCGTGCATGTAGATATTGAACAAGATAGGCCCTAGAATACATCGAGGTACGCCCGCTCGGATTTTCTTAGTATCGGAAATTTCGTCGTGGATTTTAACAGCGAAGCTACGATTGTCAAGGAAGGAGAATAATGTTGCTTTTAAGTATTCTGGTAAGTCGAGTCGTAGAAGTTTATATTTAAGCCCGTGGATCCACACTCGGTCAAACGCTTGGTAAATATCGAGGAACATCGCCGTTGTGTATTTCTTTCGTTCGAACCCTTCCTCGATGCGGTCTGTGATTCTTTGGAGTTGATGACACGTGGAATGGCCGCGTCTGAGTCCGAATTGGAATGATGGTATAATGTTTAGATTTGCAACTTGGTCACTTAGTCTTATCAGTATTATTTTTTCTAATAATTTAGATAGTATTGACAAAAGGCTGATAGGTCGGTAGCTCGAGATGTCGTTCTTGCACTTTCCTGGTTTGGGAAACATGAGTACGTGGGCATATTTCCACTTAATTGGGAAGTAGCCCAACCTTAAGCCCGCATTGAATACGCTTTCGAGGTATGCTAGGTATTTTCGAGGTAAGAATCTGAGCACCCTATTGATAGTCCATCCGGGCCAGGAGATTTTTTTAGTTGGTAAGGATCTAATGATTTCAGACAGTTTGTTGGGGTAGTAGGTGCAATGTTATTGTTTGGAATTGGAAGGTGAGTTTCTGTGTAGTTTATTACATAGTTTGCGAACTTTGGTGTGCTGTAGTTTAAGGGAGTAAATGTAGCTTCAAGATAGTTTGCGAAACCTGCACATTTTTCTTCATCTGTCTGCGTTTCGTTGTTAACGTTGATTGTTGGAAGTTCTAGCGGCGTTCGTAATATTTTTCAGGTAGTTTTCTACATTCCTGGATCTCCTGGTTCAAAGGTAGGTGCTAATATAGTGCTGATATGAAGTTATTCTAGTTGCATCCAGTTCCCTTTTAATTTTACGTGATAGGTTATTCACTACAGTTTTGCTTGCAGGGTTTCTCGTGAGTTGCCACTCACGGCGCGCCACACTCTTTTCTTTGATTAAGTTGATTATGTAATTTGGGGGTAAATAGTGGTTTATTCGTCTTTTATTATTCTTGGCCTTAGTTGCTTGCTGTATACTGGTTTCTAGAGCTGTAGTGATTTTCTGTATCCTATCGTTTATGCGGTCTGTGGTTTCAAGAGCCGCATGATTTGTGAGATTTGAGTTGCAAGCATCTTTAATATTTTGCCAGTCTACTACACCATTTCCGAGTTTGGTGCCGTTCTGGTAGTGGTTTGGTGTTGCTTCAAAGGTGATGATAATTGGTATGTGGTCCGAGTCTAGTTCTGTAATTACCGTTTGATCGATTTGTTTACTTCCATTTTTTGTACCACTATCTCCAGTATATCGGCAAGTGATCATTTCGGTACGGGAAATAGGTAAATTCGGTTGGTGCTTGAATTTCGAATGTGTGATCTGCTGGAAGGCTGAGTAGTTTTGTTCCAGCTGGATTTGTAACTCTGCATCCCCACGACGTATACTTGCTATTTAGGTCTCCGATAAGACGTGTAGGATTAGAGGATGTAAAAATCAACCTTAAATCGCTGCCTAGTAGTTGTTTATTGGGCTGTTTGTACGCACTTATTATATTAATTAGGCCGCCATTATCTAGTTGTACTTGCACAGGCACAGCTTCGAGATTGGTACAGTGTAATTTTGGCATTTCATAGTGAATTATTTGTTTTTTGAAATACGGGACAATAAGATATTGGTTTAGTAACTAAAATGACGAGTATTTTTAAATCCAATTGCAATATACTTAGTTATTCACAACAATATGTGTAACTAGTATCAACATACTATGGTTATCTGTAACGATTTCCGCGCCTAACAGAAGGCAACCCGTTTTACATATATAGGAATTTTAATATTTCGAAGTTCGTTCAGGTCAAGACGACGCTGCGCGGTTTTGAGTTTAAAATTTTGGGGGGAATGAGATTCTAAAAGACAGTTTTCCGTAATTAGGTCAGTGGGTTAAACGTTGTCAACCTTACCGGACGTTTATTGTGAATAGTGAATTATTTATTGAAATCGTTTGTCGATTGGGAATTAGTTTTCCGCTTTGAGAGTCACTTCACACAGGAGCTTTTCCCATAGTTGTAGGAAAACAAATCTCCAGGAATTTATTTTCCAATATAAAATTTACTCCGGTAAAGAATATTGGGTTTGGTGTTATGCCAGAGTCCATCAACTGGTGAGTTGGTTATAACCAGAAACTGTTGTCTTATCGTAATTTCCAGAATCTTAATTCTAATCTCAGATAAATTTAATTAGGCAAAATTCGTACAGCGGGACTTCCAGAAATTAAGACGACGCAGTAGAAAAACTCTACATTTATACGTATTGTTCAAATTGATACGCTGTCCTCGCCGAGTAACCTTGTGATGGTTTTTCCCGAACCGAGTGGACACCTGGGTCTATCGATAGAGAGTTTGGTGTATGGTCGAGCTGATTGCCGCTAGGTATTGATCAAGGGAAGTGCATTTTTAAAAACTGTATAACCTTGTCTTATTGTTTACGATTTCGTTATGTTTATTTAAGAATTCATTTATTAATTGAATGGGGTCGACGAATTGTGTCATTGGGATTTAATTGGGGTTGTATGTACATATGAAATACTATTGTAATATTCCATATTCCAATTTTACGTAAAGCAGATATACAGGGTACTCCAATAGTGGGTTGATATTGCGTTTGTAAGAGTTCACGCCTTGACGATAGTTTTTGATCGTTGATCACGAATGTATTCGTGACGCGAAGGCCTTCGAAGTTACGGAATGCGCTAAAAATTTCTAGCATATGGTTGTGTAGCGCAATAAAGGTCCTAAAAATTGTTTGAGTGTTGCCAAGTTAATTTTCGTTATATTCCGGTAGAGTAACGCAAAATTGGGACTTCTACTTTTATTTTAAATCATTGTTCTTGCATAGAAATTTTAGAACTGTGAATGGGTTTTGTTGGTTTATTGCTAGAAAATTATAAGTCGGGGGCGCCTATTAATAATTATTTATTTTGAACCTACTCCTTCTTCGATTGGGTTTCCGGGAATCTGGCATCTGTCAATGTCTAATTGTCTACCTAAACAGTGGCGGAGTGATGAGGTTGTTTTTATAATTCAGCCAATTTTTGTATATAGTAAGATTAAAGGCGTGACATGTCTTTTAGCAGGGACTTTAAGCATCTTCTTGTTAACTTTTAAAACCTGTTATAAAGCATGTAACCGAAAACTAACCACTATAGGTCGCTTTAAGGATATGCAGTTATAATGTTCACTTGAAAGCTAGTCAAAAGTCAACGTCTTTGGTTGCGATAAAGTTAACTATTTGGAATAACTATTTCTGAACTTTAAGTTGAACGTAACGGATATTGTAGCTTTGATAACCACTGCAGATGCCTTTAAGTTACCCCAGATAGGTATTCATTCCAGGTTAAGAAATGGTCAAGTTGTGGACGGTCAAGGTTAACTTTGGTTATGTGGATCGATTATTGTCATCGTAAAACCTGAGTCCTGAATCAAACACTGTACGACAATAGAAAACAGTTACTTCGTCTATAGATTGTAATCTAAATTGGAGCAACTGTCTGAAGCCTGTTTATTATTCAGAATGAAACTAAAATATTTGAATTTCATATCAGATAATATACATTAATTTACGTACCACTAATTAAATTTTATGATATTTTTTTACTAAATAATAAATAATAATTCCAGGTATCAAAACTCAGTAGGTCATCTACATCCACACAATAGAAGTCAAAAATATGTAAGATTTTAATGTAAATTTAACTAACCTTATCAAAAAGAAAATTGATTCGCCAAACAAGTACGCCCTTACCCTTTTTACAATTAAAATATATATAAGATAACGCTTCCATTTAAACGTGTACGTTTATATCTATTAAAGATAAATTAGAATTAACTGCTATACTTTATGAAAGTTATTATAAATGCATTATTCACGTCTAATTTGCGGTTTGTTATATTACATTTTATTACTCTGTCTCAACTAGTCAACAACTAGTTTGCATAACTTAAGTGAATCTTATGTGTAAATACAAAGCCATTGTAAGCTTAGAAGATGGAAGCTATTTAATACAGAGAAGACTATAGATTCTAATCTAAAATCTAATATCTACACAATACAAGTTCCAATGTTTAAGTTATCTAACGTGCAGCAATGATAAGAACACCTATATAAAGTATCAAAATCGTTTGCGATAGACAGTACCTTCAGTTAAAGTGCTGTAAAAATGTTACGTCCTTCAATTATTGTCGTTTTTTTAGTGATTCTAGGAAATATATGGTGTTCCGTGATTTCCAACGATTCAAAAAACTACCAAGCCAACAACAATACATTGAAATTAGTTCAAGTTGTAAGGGCTTACATTATTTTTAGTTTGATTATATTAATTCGAAGGAAAATAAATTAATTAATTGCAGCTGTTTCGACATGGAGATAGAACAAACGACGTACGCACTACTTATCCAAGCGATCCGCATATCAACGAAACATACTATCCTTTTGGTGTTGGACAATTAACTAATGTAAGTGAAAACGCTGTATAAATTTCCATTGCAGACAATATTTTTTTGTAAAGCCCAACAATTAAATCTTTCTGAAAGGGCTATTTTGTATCTACAGCTGTTGTATATCTATTTTCCTTACTTTTCGCTGATTATACTCAAGTGTTTTCATTATACTTTTTAAAGTACTCTCGTAAAAATGAGTCATTCTTACCAGCTGATTGTCTGAGAAACCATATTAAAGGTGAAATCCATATTTAAATTTCTCATTTCGTAATATCCATATAAGCAATTAATATAAATGTTTTTTCGTAATCGATGAACACAAGATATAGGTTCAGATGGTATTCATTTGCCTTCTCGATTAGTGTTCTCATCGTTAGTAGCTAATCGGAAGTGCTAAAGTTTTTACGAAATCCCGCTTGCTCTCTATAGCCTAGTAATCATCCATTTTGATTTAGTCGATTTGTTATTAATTATCCTCACGAATAGTTAATAAATCTGTGATAACAAGGAGATGGGTCGATAGTTTTGTATCTCCTCTCTGTTTCCTTTTTCGTATAGTACAAGGTGGTCCAGAATGTTCTTAACTTTTGAAATTGAACTAATAATATGAAATTTTTATCAAATTCAACAAATTTTTATTTCACAATATACAAAAAACTCGGGAATTTCATGTTTTGAAGATTATGTTGTCGAGGTGTACACCGTTTGCCTCCTGGCACTCTTGGACGCGAATTCTAAAATTTGTTATAACGCGGCTACAAGTGTCAACAGTTATGGCTTCAATCTCTCGGCGTATATTCTGCTTAAGTTCGATCAGGGTGGCGGGTTGGTTTCGATAGACCTGACTCTTAAGATATCCCTATAAGAAGAAATCACAAGGAGTCAGGTCTGGACTTCTGGGGGGCCACTGAATGTTCCCTCTTCGTGAGATCAATTTTCCAGGAAATAGCGCTTGAAGGACGGGAAGCGTAAGATTCGATGTATGGCTGGTAGCTCCATCCTGCTGAAACCAAATCTCCTGATTGTACCCTTCAAATTCTTGAAGAGCAGTAACCAAAAAAGTCCGAATCATGTCGACATAACGCTGAGAATTAACAGTTAACGCACGACCTTCGAGGTCTTCAAAAAAGAATGGGACGATTATTCCGGCTGCTGACATTGCAGCTCAAACTGTAACCTTCGGTCTATGCAGAGGCCTTTGATGTTTCTTTCTTGGGTTTTCTTCACACCAGTAGCGACAATTCTGATTGTTCACCTGGCCATTAAGGTGGAAATGTGCCTCATCAGAGGACACCATGTTGTCCACTATTGCAAATCGGTTGATGATTTCGTTGGCGAAAAAAGCCTATTAGCAGAGTCCGTCGGCTTCAGTTCTTGCACCAATTAAATTTTGTATGGATGCAGATGTAAATCCTTGTGGAGGATGCGAAGAATGGATGATTTTGTCACATTTAAAGCAGCAGCGCGCTTTCGCGTCGATAAACTTGGTTCTTTGCGCACTGACACTCTCACCGTCTCAATGCATTCATTCGTTCTTACTGACCTGGGACGACCGGAGCTGCGTTTATTCAGTATTGAACCAGATTCCTCAAACTTGCTAATCCATAACTGGATCGTCTGGATGCTTGGAATTGCTGGATATTGTGTAAATTAAATTTATTTCTGAATCTACGGCGCACAGCAGTCGCAGAATTGTTGTTAAGGCAATACTCTCGTACACACGCCTTTAGCCTATTTTTATCTTTACGCTAATATTAGTTGAGGTGCAAGATCAACCTCGCAACTACGCCTCTGATTAGGTAGGAAATTAACAATGTTTGACAGACGTTAGCATCCCGGAAACCCAATCGAAGAAAGGGTAGGTTCCAAACAATTAATTTATAGGCCAACGTATAACTTATTAACATCGTCCGAGGTGGAAAATGGGAAGTCGGACCCCAAGATAGATAATCACCTACCTCCATGTCCCCTATCTGTCCTTAGGTAGACTTAGCTTCAGATATTTCGACGTAAAAAATAAAGACAAGTTGCAACCAAAACCTTATTTAATTAATAATATAAAGCAACCCCACAATTACAATTCTTCGGTACAAAATTGTACACAGAAGTCTCAACTTTACGTTCACGTAACCAAAATAAAAGAATTTAATTAGGCGAAACTCAAACAATTTGAGGAAAATTATTGCGCTCACCAGAACAAGATAATTTTTAATTTTCAGCGCACTAATCGTTATAGGAGGCCTCCGCGGATCAGAATAATGCGAAACATAAAGCCACCTAGGAAAGAAAAATTTCATGCGGTATAAACCTTGAAAACGCAATACCGTCCCAACTATCGGAGCACCCTATATATGGTGTACGTAAAATTGTTTCCCCAATAAATTTAATACTACAATTGTACTTAATATCTAAATATTTCCTCACATAGACCCCAATAGTACAATTCAGTGACACAAAATCAATTAACTAAGTAATTAACTCTTAACCGAAGTAATGGAATTTTAAATACAAAGGCAAGGTGGTAATATTTAAAGTGTAAACAAATTTAAATGCACTTCCCCTTTAAAATAGATAACGGCTAGTAATGCGACCGTGTTCCAGGCTCCTTATCAATGGCCCCAAGCGCGTCTGCTCGGTTTTGGAAAAACCTTCCCTACGTAACTCGCCGATGTCTGCGTATCAATCGGACCAACTTGCGGAACGTAGAATTTTTCCACTATGTCGAATCTTAACTACGGTATTTCCAGCCGCGCGAACTTGCCTAAATTAATTCAGCGGATATTAGAATTAAAGTTCGGGAAATTAAGACAGGACAAAATTTTTCTGTCAATAAATAACTCACCAGTTGATGGGAACTAGCATACCACAACAAAAAAAGTCTTCTTGGCCGGGATAAATTCTAAATTGGAAATTGAATTCCTGGAGTATTCTGCTTTTCCTCAACCACAGGAAACGAACTCTTGTGTAGTGAACTCCAAATCGGAAAATGATTTCCAAATCGATAAGCTGTTTACCAAGAATTAGTTCACTATACACATATACATCCGGCAAGAACGCCAATACTAAAGTGTTCTATTTTCGGAAACCATCGTTAAAATTTCCATTCTCCCCCTAACTTTCGGCACTTCAATACGTGCTGCGCCGTTTGACGGAAGTGTAAATGTCGAAATGTAATAAATTCCTACAAATATGCAGCAACTAAATATGTAGAAAGGGTTGCCTTCAATTAGGCGCAGAAATCGTTACATGCTATCCCGTGAAACGCTGCATGGTGAATGAATTTCCCAAGTTCCTACTGTCATTTTAGACATTTCCCATTACTCTACCACAGGTAGCTATGATTTTACAGCGAAAACAAAAGTTAAGAACATTTTGAACCACCTTGTAGCATGACCATGCTCTCTTTCCATTTGTCGGGAATTTCGCCTTTATGTAGGCAAAAGTTAAACAGCTCTTTCAATTTTTCTATTATTATGTCCTTCCCTTCCTTTAACATTTCGGCCAGTGTTCCGTCTGGCCCGGGAGCTTTATTGTTCTTTGTTAGTAATCTCGTAACTTTCGATAATTGATAATTTTTCCGAGTTAAGGTTTGCTATTTTTTGTTGCATATTTTCTCAGGTGGCGTCATCGAGTTTCATTTTTGTGTCATATAGATTGCTGTAGAATATTTCTATCGTTGCTATTATTTCATGTATGTTCCTTTGTTCGTTTCCATTTCGGTCTTTTATGGAAACTCTTTGGTCTACCTAACGATGGTTTTAGGCATTTTAGTCCACGATTTTGTTCGTTTATTTTCTCTTTTTTGAATTAATTATATTGTCTTAGGGCTTCTTTTATTTTCTTTTTTATTATTCTATTCATATCTATATATTATATTGTATTCCTTTTTCCCTCTTGTAAGGCTGCTCGTCCCGGGTTGCGCACATTCGTCGCTTGTTCACGTACGATCAGGAGAGTTAAGACTGCGTGGTCTCCGGTCAGTACTTGAATGGGTGACCCGAAAGTTGTGTTAACGCGGCGCCTCTCTCCCACGAGGATTGATCACTACGGGAGAGTAGATCAACAACCCCCCTTATGGGGGAGGCCCATGCCCAACCATGGGATACTGCGGGCTAATAAAAAAAAAAAGGCTGCTCGTCTTTCATCCATCAGTTTTTTTGTTTCTTCGCTTATTTCATTTTCTTTTGTTTTGTTGTTCTTAGCTACTTTTTTGGCTGCTGTTATTAGTTGTTGATTTAAGTTTCTATTAATTTTGTTAATGTCTCTTCTTCTGATGGTTCTGTTTTTCCTAGTATTTCTCTAAATTCGTCACCTTTTTTCTTATTTTATTATGCTCTGTTATTGTTAGCTTCTTGTATTGTTGTTTTCTTCCTGACTTACTATATAATTGTATATGTCTGTACCTACTTATACATAAAACTTTATTTCTGAAGTATTTAAGCAATTTTGATAATTTAAAAACTTTGCTGTTCCATATATCGATTCGTCTATACACGGCGTTTCAATTTTAATTTCGAACACTTTGGGAAAATACTCTCCTGACCATTCTGATACGGAAAAATATGATATATGTCTGTCACTTGCTTCCCAAGAAAAATACAGAGTGTCAAAATATGGAAATGCAAATCGTTTCTTCATTATATCTTCTAGAAAAATGGAGCAAATCAAACAATATTTTGCACGCGTACCTTCCTTGCGTAGCGTTATTTACTGTTGTTTCCTCAAACGCGTCACACCAGTGGCGTGCAATGGGGTTACAACGCATTTATTTCAAGACAAAATAGTACGCCATTGGGTTTTTTCAGTTTCCCCCCATTTTTTCAAAATCCTCATTCATTTTGGAATAAGATTCGTTTTTATCTTAGATTAAGGTTCTAGTTTCACAGTGTGACGCCCAGCTAAAAGAACGGCGACACCGTGAAGGAAATAATTTTCCTACACAAAAAAAATATCTCTAACGACAACTCCAGTAAGGTCCAGGTATCTCGAACAAGGGTTCGACAGCTACAGTCGAAGAAGGGGGGGTTCGAAGTAAGCCTAGGCGCCACCTGTTTAAAAAAAATAAACCCTTGGTCTCGAAGATGACGTAGATAAACAGGAATCTCCCTGAGAGAACGGACTTACCTTAGTGATAACGCTAAAGTCTTTCATATAACAACAAGACACAATAAAACACAAATACTTGGCGTAATTCTCGAGTATAATCACTAAATGTAAATCAAATTACAATAAAATATCAAAACTTATTGCCCCCAATTAGCCTCAAATATTAAATATAAAAATCGTTTAACTAAAGAACAGACCACAAGCGTCCCTGTCTGATTTAACAATACGTGATATGAACCATATGAATCCTGAGAAAACGATAGTGCGTCAATAAGGACTAAATTAATAAGAAGCCCAAAATAGCTTCGCAAAATGATTGATCAATACGTAACCCGCCTAATTCACGATAAACGAGATCTCGATTAGGTAAATTAAGAATTAACTACCTACTGTAGAGGTATAAGCGCATTGACAAAAAAAAAATTATAAAGTTCACGCAATATCCTCCCTTTTGAATAATTACAACAATAATAATTAAATCAGAAACTCGGAATATGCGGACCGTTTACAAAATTTATAAAATACAGTACGTGTTGAATTTGAACAAATTTACTTCGTTATAAAATTAGTTCGATATAATTGGTATAATTTGAAATTGTATAAACAATAGTTATCTGATCGTATTCTGTCAGAGTATCTTCAGGGTCCTTGAATTTTTAAAGGAATATTTAAAACAGACCTTTTTGATGCAGAAATTCCAATGACAGCGCACACCTGAGCAGACAGTTGGTGTTCACATTCGCTCTTGGAATTTGGCCTTGAAATTTTCCGTGGTGAATATACGACTTGAAAACCTCTTCAAATTCTACGACGTAGGAAAAAACTTCCAGTGGTTACGAACTTTTCAGCAGCTCAAAATTTTTCCGGTAGTTACGAACTTTTCAGCAGCTCAAAATTTTTCCGGTAGTTACGAACTTTTCGGCAGCTCAAAATTTTTCCGGTAGTTACGAACTTTTCGGCAGCTCAAAATTTGCCTAAATAAAACACAAGACTAAATAAAGCGACCAAATTAGAATCAAACTTCCTTAGCTTACCACAGATGTTTATCGGCAAAAGAAAACCTCTTCAAGGGTGTAATAAATTGGTTAAAAACCAGGGAAAATCTCACTAACACCTCACAAGGTTAAGAATTCCCTTAAAACTTGAACTTTCAACAAAATTAGGAACAAATCCTTGGTCTAAATTGACCGCGAAGAAATCAAGCTACACGACTTGACGGTTATCAGAATAATTCTGTCTGCTCGAGGATTCTAAAACTCCAGTTGACATTGAAACTCAACATGCGCAAAACCAAAATTTTGAACCTGAAATAACAAGGCGCGCTAAACACCTGCCTAAATTTGAAACAACTCCGCAATATACACTGTGCGTCGAAATCGCACGTTACAACAGATATTAGCAAAGCAAAACAAAATAACTCTGAAAGTTTAAAAAAAAATAATATATTGTAAAATAACAAAAAAGATTAAAGAAGATTCTCAAAGTACAATCCACTATTCTCAAAACAAGTTTGGCAACGTTGAACTAATGAATTTATGGCATTTGCCAACATTTCTTGCTTTTGCATGAGCTCATTGCAAGTATTTTCTATTCTTGATCAATTTGTCGCGGGTTGCAACGGATGTGCTGTAAACGTTATCTTTAACATAGCCCCAAACGAAGAAATCTGAAGAGTTTAAATCTGGCCACCGCGGCGGCCAGGGTCTGGTCCCATAATAGGATTTAGTTTAGCAAAATTGGCATTCGCTATCCGACTTATACTGCGCCCCGGGTTTAATCACTTTCTAACTTACACTTAAACTTAAACCCAAACTGTCCGAAACAATTTTCAAACCCCAATAGCGTACCTTGTTTGCTTGAAATAAATCCGTTGTCAACCCATTACACGCCACTGGTATGACGGATTTAGAGGAACATAATTTTAAAAATAACCTTGTACAAGAAAGGTAAGCGTACAGCATTTTGTTTGATTTTTCTAGAAGATATAGTAAAAAACTTTCCTGCTTTTGCAAGCCTTGACAAACCGTATCTTTCTTAGAAAACAAGTGAGAAGCATATATGTCCTAGTTTTCAGAATCAGAATAACCAGGCGAGTATTTTCCCAAAGTATTCAAGATTAAAACGGAAACATCTGGCATAACGAATTTCTTTCACAGTCCTTTGCCACTTCTGTATATGAAAGTTCGATTGTATTAGTATTTTTCGTTTTATAAAGTTCGTCTAGGAACAAAATCATTTAAATGAAAATTTGTTATAATTTATATTCCGAATCATACTTCTAAACGATTGTATGGAAATATTGAAGTGGTGACGTCATAGAACAGACAGCAAAATAACAGGTTCAAGTACACCTGCAAATTCACGTCTGAAGTAAATGCTGAATACTTCCGTTATTACGCTACTAATAATTTAATAAATGTATTCATTTGAGTGATCAAATTATAGTAGACCATCTCAACCCGTGGGCTGATTCCCTTTCAAGCTAATATCTATTTCAGGTGTAATTAATATAATTATGTCATTTAGTATATTATAGATCATGTAAGTTGCAGTGTAGGAAGTTATAAATTACTCCCTTATGAAAAAGTAATATAATTATATCAATAAAATGTGTTTGCGAAGTTACTTCTCTTTGCAGAACATGTGGTATATAGGCTACAAAAGTAAATTATTTGTAGCTGCTCTTATTGTTACATCTACTATACCTTGTAATACTAAGCCAAGAATAGGACGCATATTTGATTTCTTGTTGAGCAATTATATCAGGATTTGAATTAATTTCCTACTACTATTAGGATATCTTATGGTGTTGTATAAGTGACGGTTTTTTAGTTATTCCACAGCGCAATGTCTGCAGAAGCAAAAGAAGCGAAGATACCCCGACACCTACAAACCCCGCTTCAAATGGAACTATCAGTTCTAGTTACGATACCGTTTCATGTGATAATGAGAATGAGCTACGTTTCAACACAATTATGAAAATTTTAGAAAAGTACCAAACTTACTCCGAAGATACGTAGTTATAGAGACTACAAGAATATTACCGTTAACGTCAGAGAATAAAGGAAAAATTCACCCAAAATGAATTAAGCCATGTTTAAAAAAAGGCGGCTAATACCCAACTACCAGTTTGACTTTAGCGACAGTCACACTATAGAGTCCATGTGTATAACACAATTACTTAATAGAGAAAAAATGCTGTTGTGTAGTATTCCTAGATGACCACACTGCATTCAAGCAGCAACTTATCCGTAACATGTATGGAATACCCAATTTGTATATTAATGACAGGCATTTTCAAATCTTATTACGGGACAAACAAACGTTAACGTCAGGCCGCAAAAAAGACTCTTCCGCTAGCACAGGGCGAAGGAGGGTTCGAGAAATATAATTACTAGAAGAAAGTCTTTGATTAATAGGATGCACGCGTATGTCAAAATAAGTAGGCGCCACCCTTCCAAGAGGCACTTAAACGTAGATCGTGCAAGAACCCGCAGCGTACGAGCAGTCGAACCTACCTTGTTGCGCTTCCTCCTTGCTTCGATCTACTGACATAATACACACAATAAAAAAGTATACAAAACAACAAGTCGTTGGTTGTCAAACAATTGTTGTAAATATATTAAATTTGAAAAGGCTGGTACAAGCCAACACCGTTCAAATTAGAAAGAGAATCGGTTCTGATATAAATTAAATATACGACTCCAGATGTATTAATCTATTTTTCGAACTGCCACTGACTGCAGCTTTTACGGTAAGATTTGAAAAAATAAAAAAACTGCAAGGTCAGTATCGGTTGAGTTTACAACACAAATACAAATTAATTACTAAATTTATTCGACAATTGGCAACAGAATTTTGGTTTATTTGTTGATAATATAACTACTTTTACGTCTCATAAATCGAAGTATTTGTAGAAAAAACAGTTACCGCTTACAATCTTTACTACTTGGTAATAATGCGGATAATTTACAAAGTATGCGTAAAGGCAGCCAGAAAACCAGCTGGACCCCAAGGATATCGAAGAGGAGGAAAAGAGACAGACTTCACTCTTTAGTGGCGTCAGATCGTAGAATAGTTTATTCGATTATGCAATAACGCTCCAGGTTGCGCAATAGAACTAACAGAGAAAATGCCGACAAAACTAGGTGTTTTAAAAAGTGGTAATGTACGACGCCGTGTTCTTGCTGAAACCTCAGGTCTTCAGGGGAACGTTAAAAATCGGATAACCGGGTCACTTTCATCCGTATCGAACGAAAGAGGAAACCACACGGTTTTCCGACTATATTGTTGATTCTTATGTACGACTTAATTGTCGACCAATTCTCACCAAGAGCTCAAGATCGTTTGCTACCAGTAATATCTCACGTCCCCACGGGCAAACCTTCCGAAGCCGATTTCGATGAAACAATCCTGTACGCAATTCACGGTGCCATTTCTTTGAAATCTGTGGTCTAAACGCGTCCAGGCCATTATTAACTCGTGCCTACCAATCAGAGCACTCGAAAATAGTGGCAACTCTCGAGATAACATAAAGATGGCGTAAGAAGCTCCATTTACGAATTAAGTGATAGAATAAATGCCATGGACATTTAAATTCAACTACAGGAAACAGACCAATATCACAATCAAACAGCAAGCTTGGTGGCACTACCAAAACACATGTAAATGTAAATGAGTAAGCAAAATTATATCGTCAATTGTAAGTTAAAATGCTAATGACAATCTATCATAGCACTTAATTAAATGTTAATTCACAATCACATAACTTCGCATTTTAAAATCGAAGCCATCCAAATCTTAACTCTCGGTGTACACCTGCAACTCTTCTAATGCACTTCTAAGTGTTTTGTTTCCTGTCCACTTGTAGTGACCTACTTTACTCTTTACCTGCCAATAATATTAAACAAACCATTGTTATTATGATTTGGACTAATTAACTATAACAAAAGAATTGTTGTTCATAATGAAAAATATCGACCAATATTTTCCGAACTTCAAATTGAATATAACACAAGAAACTAATCTGACATTAGTTAACCGTACCTGAATCCAACCGATAAAACCACATTTAATCGTAGATCTATTAATGGAACTCTAAAATCGGCTTGCTCCGTTGAAACACGTTAGTTACGTTACAAACGTAATTAAACGTTGGTTGTATTGCCTATATTTGGAGAATCTTCGTTTACGGTTAACGAACTAAGATTTCACTTTAGATACCTAAAAGCCGTAGTAAAACCTCTTTGAAAGTGAAGTACATACTAATGGTTGAGTGAGTGCCCAAGTTATGCTGTAGGTCCGTAGTGTTCGAAGATAGTATACCGTATATCGTGATGATAAATAGAAAATTTCTACAGTTAATTGAATCTCGTAAACTAAATTATGATCGTGTCCTCCTTTTCCTCGAATTAGTAAATTACAGTTTGTTATAAAAATAAAAAAATTAAATTAAAAGACGTTTATAATTATTTAGCTCATCTTCTTATAACATTTTAGAAAGGCAAACAAAGGGAATACTTAATCGGCAAAGCTTTACGTGGAAGATACAACAATTTTTTGGGAAGTTTATATACACCAGATGTTCTGGATGCTCGCAGCACCGATTACAACCGAACGAAAATGTCACTGGAACTCGTCTTAGCAGGTTTATATCCACCACATCATACCGAGTTAGAATGGGACACAGAACTAAACTGGCAACCCATTCCTTACAACTACGAACCTTTAACCACAGACAAGGTATGAAATACTAAGAACTTTTCTAAAACATTTACGTGATAATGTTTTAGCTTCTAATGATTTCAACAGTTTATTGTAAAAATTACATCAAGCACTTTAATGAATACTTAAGCACACCCGAAGGAATGGAAACACAACAAAAGTATACCGAGTTGTATAAATATTTGACGGAACATGCTGGGATGACGGTCAGCGGAACGAAAGAAGTTATGATTATCTATTTTGCACTCACAGCAGAGGTAATTATAGACATTCTTTAAAATATTAAGTAGCACTAATTAACTCTTGTAGCAAGAGTGGGGTCTGGAACTTCCTTCATGGACGATTGAGGTATTTCCAAAGTACATGGAAGAAGCAACTATTGATCACTACATTATAAGTTCAGCCACTACGAAGCTGAAGCAATTATCTGGAGGTAAGTAGCTACTATTCAACACATCTATAATATTAATAATATGTCACAACCATGAAATGGTCTTTCATTACATCTTGATTGTCATTTCATCTTCATAACGTGGCTAACACGTTACGGGCCAAACAATCGTTTTCGTCAGCCCGCAACGAACCTACGAAATTGACACTTCGGCTGGCAGAAGGAAGAGGAAATATTTGCGAGGCAGGATTATCGGAAAAAAGTCGTTATTCATACAGGGTTCCCCATATTAGACTACCCACTTTAATATTCGATTCAAATCTAAGCAAAGTACGTGTTTATTTTTTTCTTTGGTAGGTTAAAATAAGTGGTCTTTGGGATTACATTTTATCTAGCAGGCGTCTGTCTAGTAGCAGTTAATCAATTGTTTTTGTCATAAATCCGTGGCAGTGTCACAAACGATAATTTCTCCAATAGTTTTAGCATTTTTAATAAATTATGGATTATTCATTCATTCATTCATTCATTATCAGTGCAACAACGTGTGTTTTGCGTGGAGATCTTCATTAGAACTGGTTCAATAGAAGAAGTTCGGCGAGCATTTCGACGGCAGTTTGGTAATAATAATAGGGGTAATACACCTATGCGCAAAACAATTATGGTGTGGGTTTGTCACTGACGTGAAAATGGTTCTGTGCAGAGCATTAACAAACCTGGACGTAGAAGAACGGTTCGTACGCCTGCAAATATTGAACGAGTGAGAGCTGCTTTCACAAGAAGTCCTAAGAGGTCTGCGAATCGGCAATCACTTGCTCTAGGAATATCTAAAGGAAGTCTTCACAGAATCCTTCATAATGATTTAAAATTTCATCCTTACAAATACCAAATGGCACAGCACCCTAGCAATCGAGATAAGGAAGCGAGATTAACATTTTGTCAAGAATTTTTAAATCGGTATCGAGAAGCAATACACAATTTGTTAATGACAGACGAAGCAAATTTTCATTTGGATGGTGTTGTTAACAAGCAGAATTTTAGATATTGGGGAGCTGAAAACCCTCGCGAATTGTTTACAAAAAATCTCCATAGTCCAAAAGTCGTTGTTTGGTGTGGTGTAGGATCATTTGGTATTATTGGTCCTTATTATTTTGAGGATGAAAATGGTCGTTCTGTAACAGTCAATTCCGAGCGCTACATAAACATGTTGCGAACGTTTCTCATCCCAGAACTGACTAGACGGAGATTATTAAATGATGCTTTGTTATTCCAACAAGATGGAGCAACAGCCCACATAGCGAGAAACACCATGATAATTCTGCGAGAATTTTTTAACGACCGTATAATTTCTCGATTTGGAAATTTGCATTGGCCCCCCAGGTCCCCCGATCTCACGGCACCCGATTTTTTTCTGTGGGGGTATTTGAAAGAAAAGGTTTTTGCAAGCCGCCCTGTGACAATTCAAGAGCTAAAAGACCGCATTCGAGAAGAAATCACACGAATAGATGGAGATTTGCTTCGCCGGGTGATGCACCAGTTTGCATTTAGAATTGAAAGTTGTATTCAAGTTGATGGAGGGCATTTAGAAGACATGGTTTTTAAAAGTTGAACAAATGTTTGTCAATAAAAAATCCCATAGAATTAGCTGTAGATTAGTGAAATAAAAGATTTTTTTAGTCGACTCAGAATGATTTTATCCGAATAATAAAGTGGGTAGTTTAATATGGGGAACCCTGTATAATATACGGGATACGCCAAAATAAATAGGTGTCGCCCTTTCAAATCACAGCTAAACGAAGATGCTGGTTAAATAATAAAATGTATAAAAAATAACTAATACCTAATAATATTAATAGTTTTTACCTTAATTCGGCATCAAAGTAGAGGAAACAAAAAGTGTTGCTCGATCGACACCCCGAAAAACAAAACAAGAGGACGAAACAGCTAACGCTGACCGTGCTGAGTTTTGGCGGTAGATTGCGCAATACTAATTTTTCCGTGATAACGAAGAAAATACCAACGAAACTAAGTGTTATAAATACTAACGACAATAAACCACGGCGCAGAATATTTATTGAAACGATAGATTTTCACTCGAACATTACAATGGGGTTCATTTTATCCGGTTCAAACGATAGGGGAAATCGCACGGTATTCTCCAATAAATTATTTACTCCACTCAGATTTTATTGTCGGGTTTTATTGCGAGAAAACGTTAAATTACAGGAACAATTTGGGCCCCATCCTAATTTCACAGTGTACAACACGTCTGCATGATATTAGCGTTCTGCTAGGTGTCATGGTCCTCGCGGGCTGCTTCCCGAAAATTCGTTCTTCACGCAACCCTAGCGATCATTTCTTGACAAAATGCGCCCTGCTCATTTTTAACCCGCGCCTACCAATGAGAATATGCTAAACAGTAACAATTCTCGATGTAACCGAAAGGTGGCGTAAGCTGCGCTATTTACGAATTAAAATACCGGAATGAATCTACCAGACATTCAAATTCGAACGTGGCAAAACCAGATGAACCTTACAAACAGTATACTTGAGTTTCCCTTTAGTCCCTTAAAGGGGGTGTGGGTCTAAATACCGACAGCCGCAATCCCGACAGCTGAAATCCCTAGAGCCGAAATCCCGACAGGCCACAATCCCGACAAATCAAAATCCCGAAAGCCAGTATCTTGACAAGCCAAAATCCCAACAGCCGAAATTGCAGTGCAGGAAACGCAAGTAGTGCATAGTTCGCGGTGTACAATTGCAAAACCGGAAGCTGTGTTCGATTAACAGAGAAAGGAGACTTTCAAGTGTTGTAGGTAATCGTAATAATTACGAAATTATGGACTATCTACGTGGTGTTGCACATAATGTACATTTTTAATACTTTCTTAAAATTAATGTAATACCTAAATTTAATTTTAATGTAATAAATGTTTAGTTATAACTCAATTCTTATGTATTTTAGTTTGTTTATTTCAGTTACACTATTAACTTAACATCTGACTCGGTATTTTGGCTTCTCGAGATTATGGCTTGTCGGTATTTCGGCTAGTCGGGATTTCGGCTGTCGGAACTTCGGTTAGTCGGGATTATGGCTTGTCGGGATTTCGGCCGTCAGGATTGCGGCTGTCGGGCTTCTGACCGGCACCACCTTAAAGGTAGCACTTTTAAATTCTTAATCAAAATATTTGTATATAATTGTAATTACTATTATTAATTCAATTTAAATGGCTGAAAATAATTGCGAAACTTAAGATTAAGAATTATTGCTACCATTTGATAACGAATATAAACAAAAAATTATCAGATACTTTCAGGTCCAACTACGACAATGCATTTACCAAAAATGCTAAAAATCAGTAGCGATTAATTAATATTTAAATAAATACTAACATTTTAATACATTTTACATAGTGAACCTTCAGACTTCTGCGGTTTGTGTCTAATGAAGTCATCTCTTCGGGCTTAGACCGCGTCGTCGTGGAATTGATTGGTGCTGACGTTTCGCAGCAGGAAGCATTACGCTTTGATAATGCTACCTGCAACGGTTAGCGAAACGTCAATACCAATCAATTCCACGACGACGCGGCCTAAGCTCGAAGATATGACTTCGTATTTTACATAGTTTTACTTGGAAAAATATTAAAAATAATCTCATCGGCAACCTACTATTATTATACTAACAACCAAGTTTACTTATAAATTACATATAATTAAAACTACTGAATTGCTACAACCAAAATTACAAGCGAGAAGAGGCTACCACTACTACTCAGCAGCTGAACGCCCTTCATGGCAATAGACGACGAACTATTACAATCTATCTGCCTGCAACATTATTTTAAATAACGAAAATCTTGCAGCAATAACTTTATGTTTTCTATCTGTCTGAATTATAGAAAGGTTGAATAGTGTTGTGTTTACTCTAAACAAAATTTAAACGAGAAAAGCTCTGAAAGTCACACTTTAACAATTTACCTTACGATGTAATTGATATCATTTCATACAACATACCGCATTTAAATGCAGGTACGCGATCATTCTAGTTATGCAACTATAAACTATCAAGGAAACTTGCACTACACTACAAAAGATTTAATTTTTACTACAACATTTGTTTTTTTATGTATTGTTTATTATTTCACATGCGCTAGTGAGCGGTTCTTGATATATTATATTATTTTATTAATCGAAATATACACGTGGTCTACTGGTTATAGAACACGGGGCACCGGTGCATAGGATAAGTAATCCAAATCACTGACTTAATACCTACCTAGTCGCTTTAAATAATAGACTACCGGTGTTCGAGTGAACAATGGGTAATAATGCGGTTGTCTACTGCGTGGTGCCCACCACATCACAACGTGTCATGAATTTGGCACGCGACAACAGGGTGTTAGAACAATGACACGAGAGCTCTGACCTTCCGCCTTGTAGGTTAAACACCTTCATGGGGTGTAGAGCCACACTTTTTTATAAATCTAAGAGAGCACAATCAAGATAAAGTATATTCACAGAAAAAGGCACCTATCGTATTATCTCGTACGTCAGAAAAGATACCCAAAAAGACATGCGCTCACATATACTGCAATATTAAAGCTCCTACTTGCTTGATTCGTTATTAAACAATTAGGTAATTGCTTATCTATTTTTTAATAGGTAATACATGAATGTAGTGCATGGCGATAAATACAATACAGTTCAAAAATATTAAAGATTATTTGAGTTATCGAAGTTACAATAATTATGTAAAATATTTAAACTCTGACAAAATATAAATAATTTTAAAGGAGAAATTCTTGAGAACATAAATAATATAAAAAAATTTTTAAACATTATAATTATATTAATAAGTATGAAGATGTTGGATATGGTATAAGGCGGGTAGATACAATAAATGACAATTTTTTCTCAACCTCCTGTACACGTTTGTATTTTTACATTACTTTGTCTGATCTCCGTTTTCAATGGAAAACTCTGTAAGTTGCAGTATTGTTTCCTTCTTTTTATGATGGAATGCAGTCTTCTTCATATTCATGTATTCCTCCGATTACGTTATCCATTTTGTATTCTAATAACCTCTTCTGTATCTGCAATGTGTTTAGCTTTATTTGATTATTATATCTTATGAACCCGATCTAATAACTTTTGCGTTGGCTGTAGGTTTCCTCGTGAAAGAGATGATAAACAATATGCAAGCAAAAGTAAACCATCATTTAAATCCACAAACTCGAAAGATATTTCTCTACTCAGGACACGAACTAAACGTCGCATACGTACTGAATGCTTTAGAAGTATATTTTCCACACGTGCCGCCATACGGATCCTACCTGCTAGTTGAACTTCATGAAATAAATGGCATTCATGGTGTTGAAGTAAGTTAAAGTTTCATTTACGTTGTATATTATACTCGTATACTTTTACCCGATTTGTTAATTATTTCATGATCTTTTTAATTAACCTCATGCTAATTAATAAGTAAATATAGTTTAATGACCATTTCATATGAAACGCACCACCCATTAAAAATAAAGCTATGTGTTTGAAAATTTGGTAAAATAATGTTTTATTATTATGAAATGATCACTATTTCCATTAAAAAAATCAACTTGTTGCTCAGAAACAAAACAATATCTAGTAAACATTAATTAGTTGTTTCGAAATTTTGTTACATTTTGTGACAGAATTAACGTTTTAAAGTGTCTCCAATAAGACAACGTAGAAATTTTAACATACATTGCCGATTTTAATAGAGGTCGAATTATCGGCATGAAAGAAGCTGGACTTTCTTTTCGTGAAATTGGTAGAAGAGTAAATCGGGACCACACTACAGTTGCACGAATATGGTCTGCTTGGTCAGAAGAAGACATTCAGCGACATCGTCCAGCTGGTAGACCTCCACGTAGCAGCAATGTTCGTGCAGATCGACTTCTTCGAAGAGTGGCTTCACGAGACCGCTGTCAAACAACAAGGTCTGTTGCTGTTGTGTTAATGGCAACAATTTACAGAAGAATCTCTTCTTTTGGACTGCGATCCTACCGTCCATTCCAACGGCTCCCTTTAATTGCACATCACAAGGCTGTTAGACTTGCTTGGTGTCAAGAGCGGCAGCAATGGAACGACACTGTCTTCAGTGACGAATCAGAATTTTGTTTGTGCACAAATGACGGCCGTAGGAAGGTAGGTCGATATCGTGGAGAAAGACGAAATCTAGAGTTTGTTGAAAGACTCCATACAGCTTTAACACCTGGAGTTATGGTTTGGAGTGCGATTTGTTTCGGTAGAAGATCACCTCTTGTGTTCGTCCCAGGCACTTTAAATGCTCATCGCTATATTCAAAATATCCTGGAACCGGTGTTAGTATCGTTCATGCAGACGTTGCCAAACAGTATTTTCCAACACGATAACGCACATCCACACACTGCAAACATTACCAGAACGCACCTCCAACAAGCACAATTGCAAATATTGCCCCGGTCTGCACGATCACCGGACTTATCGCCTATCGAACATCTTTGGGACATGATGGTGCGGCAACTAAGATTATTGCCAAGAGCTCCTAACAACTTAGACGAGCTGAGCCATCAACTTAAAGTTATATGGAACGAGATACCCCAGGGAAACATAGACCACTTGATAGAAAGCATGCCACGACGAGTAAATTCTTGCATTGCTGTTCATGGCGATGTTATACATTATTAATTTTGTTTTCGTTGTCGTTATTGTTTTCTTATAATTGTTAATCTTTTTTTATGAAAACCTGATCATTTCATACGCAATAATGAAACATTATTTTAGCAAAGTTTCAAACCCGTAGCTGTATTTTTAATAGGTAGTGCATGTCATATGAAACGAAGTGTATATAAACCTGTTGAAATTATTAGTAATACTTACATATTAATTGATTTACAATTATATACTTTATGTTCCGTAGATTTTCTATCAAGATTACTCGTCTTTCGAGCCCAAACCTCTGACAATACCTGGTTGTGACCACTTTTGCCCTCTTGACGAATTTGCGAAAATTCTTCAGCAGAACCTTCCTACTGATGCAGAGACATGTGATTCTGCATGAAAGCAAGAAAAAGGATTTTGGTCACTTATTCAAACTAATATGTCATAAAAATGATCCTCTTTTATTTTTAAGAAAATTGTTTAAACCATACCTAAAAATAAAAAATTAAGATACTTAAAGAAATTTGTTTTTCCTTAAATTTAGTATACCATTTTAATCCAGATATGCAATTTTTTTAGATATACTGTGGATATTGCAACCGTTTCATAAAAAGGATAGATTCAATTTACTGCTAAATCTCCTTGATTCTGCACGAACGCAGAAATAAATTCGATTGCCTAGCATGACGACGACGCGAGTTCCAATCCGGTCGAGGTGGGCGGAACTTTCTGGCGGGGATGAATTTGAACAAACAATCGAGTTCTATAAAACCAATTTGAAAATTCGAATAATTGTCACCCCTGTCGCGAAATCTGTGACTTTTGTGCTAACAAGCTTTATTAGGTTACATTTAACGGGCTAAATTAAGTATGAGGCTAAATTTAAATACGCGAAGTTGTTCCCCATTCATATTGCGTCTCTTTTGAGGAAATACCTCGGTCTGTACTATTTATATAAACTACTCAAAAATGAATAGGGATACTGCAGTGTAAGATACATAAAGGCAACACCAATTGCATTTATAATAAAAAAAACGACCAAAACAACAAAATGTAACGTCTTTTTAGTAATGAACATGAAAATTACAACAAAGGAACGTTTAAAGAAGAAATTTAACAATATTAGAATGAAGATCGTTATTGTCTCCTTTAACTTAACGTCAATTTATTAAATTCTAATACCAGGTGGCACTTCCTCTGACAGTAATAACTGCTCTGCATCTTGCTAACATACTCTCAATGCAATTATAAATATGTTCTTGTGGAATTTGATGCCACAGTCCGGCAATGCATCCCTCAGCTGTTGCACAACAGTAGTATGATGATCTAGCTGTCTCTGCAAAAGGTCCCACGCATACTCGATGGGGTTGAGATGTGGAGATAGCGGAGGAAGAGCAAGATGGTTTATTTCCTCATCTCGAAACATTTCTAAAACAACCCGAGCATGATGCGGCCTTGCGTTGTCGTCAAGAAAAACAAAAGATTCCCGTTCAACAGCGTTGCGACGGTTCAGAACATGGTCCATAATGATATATTGGACATAACGTTGGCCCGTGAGTGTACCATTAAAGATATGGAGGTACCATAAGACACCCACGACCAAAGGCAACGACTGGATGGGTATACTGAGGTAAGGTACCATGTCAGGCACTACGATATACTCTTTGACGCCGGCTATCATGGCTGAGACAATATCTGGACTCGTCCGAATACAGTATGTCATCCCACGGCGTCGCTTCTTGAAGCCTACGTCTTAACCATTCCACCCGGTGTCTTCATTAAGCCACAATTATTGCAGGAAATCTCATGGGGCGGTGTGAGGTGAGTCCTATCTCAAACAATCGATATCTCACAGTTTGGTCGGAGACTCGATTTTCTGTGACATTCTGTAGCACTTGGTGTAAATGTCGAGCAGTTGCAAAGGGATGCATTCTTGCATTAACTACCAGAAGTCGATCCTCACGAGATGCTGTGATGCGAAAAGATCCACTTCCAGGTTTTCTTGCAGTCGTACCTGTTCCTCTAAAGCGCGAAAGGGCACGTAAAATTCCACTCTGCGTGATTCCTAACATATCAGTAATGTCGACCTGGCGATCTCCTCTTTAGTGCATAGCAACGGCTAAATTTCGTTGTTCTATTGTTAAGTGGTTTCTCTGCATTGTTTTTTATTATTAAGAACACAAATGTAACACACGAATAAAAAAGTAATGAACAAAAAAGAAGATCTTAAGAAGACAGGAAAGATTATTCAATCAAACACACAAACTCGTCTTGACACTAATACGGTTAAACAGTTGCAACTGGATTCGATTATTTTTTTGGTTTTTAACATCAAACATTACCGTTTGCTCTAATTATCAATAATAGACGACCATTAGCCGCCAAATTCAAACATATATGTTTTATATTACAATATCCCTATTCATTTTTGAGTAGTTTATTTTAATAATAATAATAGACAATTTCAACAGGGATTTATTTTTGCTTTATACATATTTCGAGATGCAAACTGTCATTTTCAGAAGCATTTAATGTAGTAAACATTTGTAGCTAGCGTAACAGCACACTGGATGTTGATTTGGGACTTGGCCCAGGTCTTCTATTCCTATTCCAGAACTTCCAACACGAAGGAATTTATGAGCTCAATTTGCTCATTCATTAAAGGTGTATTTGTTAAAGTGTGTTTTTGAATTTCAAAGGCCTCCAATATATTAAATTTACGTTTATCAGCACAGAAGTGTAAAAATGTTATTATATTAATTGAAGTCAATGCCTGATTGTGTTCTAATAAGTGTTTAGCCTATTTAGATTTTTCTGGGTGTTTGTATTTGTATGAGCGTATGTGTTCTTCGTATCTGGTGTCAAAATTTCTAATTGTTTGACCTATGTATACTTTATTACAATGTGAAGAGTTTAATTTGTAAATATCTGATTTTAACAAATCGTTAGTTCGACCTTTTGCATTGAATGTGTTGAAAGTAATTTTTTAATGATTTATAAATTACTTTTAATCTACTTGTTTTGATTATAATTTCAGCAATCTTTTCCGACATATCATCGAAATATAGAATTGGAATATATTTAAAATTGTCAAAGTGGTCTTTTTGATATACTTTCTGAATTGCTAATATATAATCTTCCGTGTCAATTAGTTTTGTTACTGTATGTAATGTGTTTAATAATCGAAATCTCTTTGGTGTAATCAGTGTTACTTAGGGGAACTGTTAGAGCTCTATATATCAATGACCTATAGGCTGCTAATTTATGTATTTTGTGGTGACATAAGTCGTGTGGTATTGTGATATCTGTTTGGGCAGTTCTTCTGTAAATAGAGTATTCCAGTTTTTGTTCTTAGAATTAATTTTTATGTTTAAGTCTAAATAATTAATACATCTGTTTTGTTCTGTTTCTAATATAAAGTTTATCTTTGAGTGTAGAGTATTAATAAACAATAATAAATCACCAATAAACACAAATGAACTATTAAAACATTCTTAAATGTCATCAACGTAACGGAACCAATATATAATTTGTTGCTCCCTTCTTTTAATTTGTCGGCAGATGTGACGGTGGCGTTGCTACAACCTACTTGTCGGTTTTAATTCAAATGCGAGGCTGCATCAGATTGATTTTGTTCCTTTTTTAGAAAACCATTGATTCAACATAAAAGTTTAATTAACTTCATTAAAATATTCATACATTCTCCTACGTACTTACCTACTTCTAAGAACTAACAGTGCAAATACAGTTTGATTGTTTATACGCCACACAGCCTGCATATAGGATATTCGTTAAATATCCTGTTACGGGCCAAACGAGCTTTTTCGCCGACCCGCAACCGAATAGATGGAAAAAGGGCCTGCAACTTAGCTCAGACGGGTAGGGGTGGTTCACGGAAACCGCTTACGGAAGGGAAACATTTCTAGTTGTGTACAGGGTAGGTCAAAATTAACGGGCGCCACCTTCCAAATCACAGCTGATTGCAGGTTCTCGTGGAAGGCCGAGAAGCCAGTAGCTTACGGGAAAAGAACTCACCTTTATTGTGTCTCCCTCCTGTTTAGAAAGCTTACAAAATTCATGCACAAACAAATACAAAATACTCAACAATAAAAGAGGCAGTAAATTTTAAAACACATATAATTAAACTATTGGAAATGACATAATACAAAAGTAAATGTGACAGTAAATGATGATTTTATACTTCGGTATTACAAACTATTAATCTGAGCGTTCAAGAGGAATTCGCCCGCCCCTGGCGTACGGTATTTAAATCTTTCAACAAATCTACGTGGCCAGTGGCGTCGGAGTTTACACCAATAATACTATATACATAATTACTCTTTACATTTAGTAGTACAAAAAAGGAAATGACAATCGACGACTGAAGGCACTTCTTATAGTATTAACAAAGAAAGATTCAATCACTTAAAATTTTGCTAGTTAACGCGGAACAGCACAAAAAAACTAGTTCCTTTACCTTGACTTCCGGTGAACGGAGTAGAGAGAGAGAGGCAGGCACAATTTCGAGGTGTTCTCCAGATGCAGGTACGGTCTGGGGTATTTTCAGATCCGGGAAAAAAAGTAGACGTTCTTCGGGAAAACTTCTAGACGAAATATTTGCTGCACAACCCTTGTAGTTTGTCGCAGCAACGGCACATGTACTGGAACAACAAATGGGCTCGATAATAATCCGCCAAAGGCGATAGGCAAATTCGCAATGAATTGCCTTTCCAGGGTTTAAAATCCCAGCGCGATTCTTTTAAATCCGACACTTGTCGATATTCTGTACAATCCACGGTGATAATAGCGATACGAAACTACGCGCGATGGATACCCATCGAAAACATAAGCGGCCCCTGCAGAACTTGATTTATTAACAGTCCCCGCAGATGGAATTGGTGGAAAGTGGCCTTTCATAACTCATCTTAAGAAAAAATAACGGAAACTGTAATCAACCTAAGAACGGCAATTAATACAAAATTTGGATTCCTATGAAGCGGCAATTAAAATAAGAGTCCAATTCAGATGAAGTGGAAATTCAAATGAACATAACAAACCCTACGTTGTAGAGGTGGTGTCTGAAGTGCCAGTGTCCCGTTAGGCATCCTGCCACTACATCAATTCGAGTCCTACTAAGTTGTAGGACTGTTTTGGTAAGCTTGTGGGGGTGGTTATTCATCATAGTTTTACTTTGTCTTTGATGATGTGAAAGTCTCCAGTTTTCCGAATGTTTGGTTGCTATCCATTCTTTAACTGCTCTTCTCATTGTCCACTAAGTTAGACCAACAAAAGCTTCAGGCCCTGTGAACGGTGTTTCAGATCCTATTTTTACTAGTTTATCTGCGTTTTCATTTCCTTCTATGCCTCTGTGACCTGGCACCCACACAAGTTCTACCTTGTTAGAATTTGCCAGTGTTAGGAAACTACGAAGATAGTTCCAGACAAGTTTTGACTTAATCTGGTTTGAATTCAGTGCTTTCAAAGCTGCCTGACTGTCAGAGATAATAAGGATGGTTTTGTTTGTACAGCCCCTGCTTATGTACTGCCTTGCAAGGGAAAATTGCCATTAAAAATCCGATGTTCCGGTACTGGAAATTGAACACCAGAACCTTAGCATAGAAGTCTAACATAAACTTCTAGCCCACGACCATCTCTTTTCTACCAGGAAACATCGTATTCCGCTGTACTTCTTTGTACATTCTGGCGTTTATCATCCCAGAGGCAACATACCGTCAATCAACTCCTTCGACAGAGATTCACGCACATACCACAACAGAGGCTGGGTGTTTTATTGTTGAAACTATGGATGGTGACGTTTCTTCCGCAGAAAACCGTCTAAGATTAGTATTAAAGATTGCTTTATCAGTGAATAGAGTCTTCTGCCACTGGCTCCGCTGTCCAGTGACGATGTTCCTTACTTCATCGCATACGGTTGAGTCTCTGTTTCTCGGAAACTAGTGGTTCTTTGCGTGCTCTACATCTTCGATGTCCAAAATTAAGAAGTCTTCTTCTCAAAATAGGCGTAGACATACTCACACTAGTGGTGTTTGACCATAACTTAGTCAGTTCTGTAGAATTGAAGGCCCGTTAGCCAGACTGATTCTTCTTAACGAAGCATCATCTCTAGCAGAGTTTATTATTGATCAAAGAATAATTACACACAACAATTATATATATATATACATATATTTTTTTTTTAATAAGGGTAAACCAGCTCAACATACAGAATGTTATACATGGTTAGTAGAACAAGAATGTATAAACAATAACATAAATTAACAAGAATGGTTTTACCCTGGCACGATAATCTAATTTACAATAACAATTACTAATTAATCACTTATCTCACTACTCTCCTCTGGCAGTAGGATATCCTGAGGGAGCCTCGTTTTCAAGCGAGTGAATGTGGACTTTCGCCCAAGGCGGAAATGCATCGCGCCAGAACAGTTACGTATGTTTGCGAAAAATTTACAAGCAGTGTTACGAATGTAACTGTCTATCGTCTTTACGCCAAGTTCACAATGGATTTGGTAGTTTCGCACAAACCACGGAGCATTTACCGCAATACATAGAACCTTATTTTGGAATGCTTGCATCTTTTTGATATTCGTTTTCGATGTTGCACCCCACACTACACAAGCATACGTTAGTACTGGCCGCAATATGCACTGATATATAATCTTCGAACACTTGATGCGTAGGGAAGATTTCCTGTTTAATAGCGGGTAGAGTATAGCAAGCCTGGCATACACTTCGTTTAGCTTTTTGTTAATGTGGAAGTTCCAAGTTAGACGGCGGTCTAGAAAAACTCCTAGATATTTGACTGCTGAATCAGAGGGATTCCATTCAATATGTTGTCCATTAATAACGATGTTCCGAGGATTTTCGGGTCTTCGAAGAGTGAATATTTTGCTTTCGCACTTACTGGCGTTTAGTTGAATATTCCATTTTTCAAAATAGTGTAGCAACTCATTCAGTGATGTTTGTAACCTCTCTGCAGCAATATTTACGTCTGTATGTTGCGTTAATAGTAAGGTGCCATCCGCAAACATAGCTAGATTTGCCGGGATAGGCGTTGGTATATCGTAGGTGAATATATTAAACAATATGGGACCCAGCACTGAACCTTGCGGGACACCAGCAAGCATTTTCTTAGTGTTAGAGTATGAGGCATTGAGCCTTACTTGAAAAGTTCTATTACTTAAAAATGATAAAATCAAGTTTATAATATAAGCAGGTGGCGAAATGTGATGTAGTTTGTACATAAGCCCATTGATCCATACCTTGTCAAATGCCTTAGCCGCATCGAGAAACACAACACAAGTATGGTGTTTGTTTTCATATCCCCGAATTATGGTTTCAGTGATTCTAAGCAGCTGGTGTGAAGTAGAGTGCTTGCTCTTAAATCCAAACTGGTGCATTGGTATAGTGTTATTGCTATTTAGGAAGTTATTCAATCGTTTCTGTATAATTTTTTCCAGGATTTTTGAAAGCATTGGCAGAAGACTAATTGGCCGATAGGAGGCGACTTTTTTTGGATCTTTACCATGTTTGTGGATCATGATCACTTCAGCGTGCTTCCACATTTCCGGAAAGTAACCTTTGGATAGGCATGCGTTGAAGATGGTCGTGAGAAATACAATTCATACTTAGGTTTTTTAGCACAGTATTGGGTATTAAGTCATAACCAGGTGTTTTTTTAGCTGGCAGTTTGCTTATGATAGTTGCTACCTCTTTTGGAGAGGTACATTCAACTTCCTCAAGGTCAATTTCCATAGGCAGGTTACTATTGACAAACAGATCCACCTCTTTAGTGTATTGCTTCTTTGATTGATCATTTCCTAGCTGGAAGGTATTTTCGAGGTGTTCAGCAAACAGGTTGACTTTATCTTGGCCACTGCAATAGTTACTATTATTTTCCCTGAGGGGTGGGATGGTGTCTGTGTGACGTAGTATTCTTTTGGTGGCGCGCCATTTATAAATATATACTATAGTTGCTAAAAGTGCATTTAATCAGTGCATAATACTTTAAAAATCAAATTTTGAATTCTATTGACATACAAAATTTAATTTTTTTGATAATCTTTTTCGACTGATTATTTTGACTGTTTAAATTTTGCTCAATTTTGGAATACGGACTTAATAGGTAGGACGCCAAGGTGAAAGTCACTCTATTCAACCCTGCCTTAGACTTCACGTTAGCTTCACGTACTTTCAAGCGCAAAGAAGCTTACAAAGATTTCAAAGCACAAATCATATATGAAAGTTTAAGTTTAATTTACACAAACACAGCAGTTTGGATCGCGGTGATCAAATAAATGTAGATATGGAGTCTCCTTCAGCAACTTTTCACGTAATTGCAAGCTATTTCGCAGTTATACCAAATTTTCAGTCGGGTATACGGAATCTGGAATAGCTTGAATCTTTCTCCGGCTACACCAATGATTGATACCATCTGCGAAATCTTATTTATTAATAATGCTTTAATGGAGTTACCGGGGATTATTTCATTGCACTACTCTAGTCGCCACAAACTGAATCTTCATCAGCGCGGAAGCAACACCTTAGTTCCCCCGCATCTCAAGATTCTCTCGTAATGACCATTTATTTGGAAAGTGCTTCAACACATCGGCCCATTTCGACTCTCATGGTTCTAAAATTATTTTACAAATTGACTCAATCTAAACAAATTACTAAATAATTAG
Source organism: Limonius californicus (assembly GCA_014611495.1). Classification (NCBI taxonomy): domain Eukaryota; kingdom Metazoa; phylum Arthropoda; class Insecta; order Coleoptera; family Elateridae; genus Limonius; species Limonius californicus. Next base: position 1,853 of record JABXWE010001471.1, on the reverse strand, counting down.
TATCACTGGAGCATTCAGAAGTATTCCGACAGCAGCACTACAAGCTCTCTTGCAACTTCCTCCTGTAGATATAATAATCAAGGCCGAGGCACTCATGGGCACGTCTCACTTAAAGTGTAATTGGAGAAGCACCCAAAACACATGGTGAGACACACAAAATGATAAATGTAGAGTCTGGCCCAAAATTAAAAATGGAAACGGATGTTAACATAATACTCTCTTCACAAACCCTTCGAAATAGGGATAAACCGTGAAGAATGGAATCAATGGGAACCACCAGACTTGCATAAAAGCCTAGTATACAGGCGGTTCACGCACGAGCAACGGAACCGGAGCTGGTGTATTCGGCAGTACACCAAGATATAGGACCTCCATATCTCTGGGTGGGTCAAACTGCCACAATATTCCAAGCTGAAACGTATGAAATTTTAGCAGCAGTAGAAGAGAACATAAGAAGGGGCTATACAAACAAAACCATCCCTATTATCTTTGACAGTCAGGCAGCTTTGAGAGCACTGAATTCAAACCTGATTAAGTCAAAACTTGTTTGGAACTGCCCTCGTAGTCTCCTTACACTGGCAAACTCTAACAAGGTAAAACTTGTGTGGGTGCCAGGCCACTGAGGCATAGAAGGAAATGAAAACGCAGGTAAACTAGCAAAACTAAGATCTGAAACACCGTTCGCAAGGTCTGAACATGTTGTCGGTCTAACTAAGCGGACAGTGAGAGGAGCAGGTAAAGAATGGATCGTAACCAAACATTCGGAACACTGGAGACTCTCACCTCGATAAAGACAAAGCAAAACTGTAATGGGTAACTACCCCTACAAGCCTACCAAACCAGTCCTACAACTTAGTAGGACTCAAATTGGACTAGTTATAGGACGCCTAACGGGACACTGGCACTTTAGATAACACATCTACAACATAGGGCTATTTAACGAAGATCCTGTTTGCAGGCTGCGTGGTGAGGAAGCAGAAACAGCCTCCCACAAAATATTTCAATGCGAAGCCCTAGCTTGTAGAAGATATCAAATCTTTGAGGGCACTAATCCCAACGAGATGCAACCGCAAGTCAGTCTGATCAACAAATTCCTAGACCTGATAAAGGGGACGGATCTACATGACAGCGACTAGCGACAGAAATGGATGCACAATAGGCACAAGGGTCCACAGTGTAATAGGGCAAAACAACCCTCCCCGTACAATCATTCAAAAAATAAACAAATTAACGCCCAAAATCACATTTGACACAAATTCATTTTTACATGCAAAATGACGCTTTTAAGGGCTTCTGGGAAGATAGTATCGGCGTAACTCTGCTCTCTATGTATGCTCTCTCGGTATGTAATTTCAGGTAAATGTGCTTTTGTTTTGTTTTCGGTAAAAAAAATGTTTTAGGAAAACTCTTAAAGAGAACGATTTATTAAAAATGTAGCACTGCAGAGAACAACGTTCCAAGCAATGAATAACACTAAATTTTTAATTGTTATGAGAAAACTACTGCATATATAAAAAGATGTGGCTTGCGTAAAGTAAGTTGTGGGAGAGGATTATCGTTGAAATGCGGTTTATAGGATACCGAAACACTTTAGAGTAGTTGCAATATCTCATGATCCGCGAATTGCGCACCGCCGGGAGTGAGAAGGCTGTAGAAAAGGACGCCCAAACAGTGTTTTCGGCTCAACCTAAAAACATCAGGCTAGCATGTAGGGCCAAATTGAAAACAGACTATGCAAATAAATGTGTAATTTAACTCTTTAACGTTCACTAAATTAATGATAATATATTAAATAAACCACTTCCCCAAAAGAAAATGAAATAAAAAAATGTAAATATTTTGAAATATTAAAG